>VXAK01026483.1:109198-178197 GCA_013399435.1 Arenaria interpres
CCTTCCCCGCCTCACCGCCCGCCCGGCAGCCGGTAACAACTTCGCGTCCCCTCGCCTCTCCCCGCTGCCTTCCTCCTCTTCCTCTTCCCTCAGATCCCCCCCCACCGGGGTGGTCCCCGGGGCGGGGGTACCGCGGCTCCGCTCTGCCTTCCTCCCCGGCATGATGGCGTCCCTCCGGCAGCCCCGGGGCCGTTTCCCGGCTCGGCCGCTGCCGGCTGGAAGTTTGTTGGGTAGGTGCCGCGTCGGGCCCCGGGAAGCCGCCCTCCTCCTCCTCCTCCTCCTCAGCCCCGCCGAGGCTCCGCGCCGCAGCCGCCGCCCGTCCCCATTGTGCGCCCCGCGGGGGGGGTGGGGGGGCGGCCGGGACGGGGCAAGTGCCCTCCTTTGGGGTGTTTTTGGGGGAGAAAAGCCCTTCCCCCTCTCCCTCGGCCCAGCCGTATCCCTCTCCGTGTCATACCGCGTTCTCCCCCTCCTCCCCTTTTCGTTCCGCAGCCCCCTTCGCCTCCTTTCTTTCTTTTTAATGACAAATCTCTGCTTAGAGGTCCAGGAAAGTTCACTTAATTTCCCCCCCCCTCCCTACTAGAAGCTTTAGGTGCATGAGATTTTCTCCTCCTCAGTGTAGTTCCTTCATATACCTGGGCTCTACAGCCATATAATCTTATCCCGAATATAGATCTTTAAAGCTTATTAAAATTTACTGGTGTGGAAATATTCAGTCATGCATCGGAAAGGATCTGGGCCAAATCCTGACTTTTTTTCTTATAAACTGAAGTCAGTGGGAGTTCTGACTGAGGAAGGGGTTGCTGCGCTTGCTCTTTTGTTAGTAGATCAATCTGAAGAAGGTCTGTGGTCTGACCTTAACAGTTTGCTTTTACTGTGTCTGAATAATTGGAGCTAATTCCAAAAAAAAAAAAAAAAATCTTTATTTTGGTGTATTTTAGGAAAAAATTATACTCGCTGCAGGTAAAAAAAGGTAACAGTTTTATGTGGGGAAGAAGTATTGTTAGATTCAGGTTGGGGAGAGTAGGAGTAGATGTGTGTTTCAGATACAAGCAAATGGAAAAGATCACTGCGTGAAACATGTCAGTGTTTAATGGGTGCCAGGGTTCAAAGATACAGCATCTTGAAACTAACATGCTGAGGGAAAAGCTGTGTTTCAAACACGTCCTAGCCGATAGTTCACATCTCTTGTGCACACAGAGAAAACTTGGTTGGTTTGGTTGGTTTTTTTCCCCGAATAGTTGGTATGTATTTTTAGGCAGCATTCAAGAATAAAAACTGAAGCTGCCCCACTCCACAGAGACTGCTTTTCCTTGCAGGCGTCTGTGCCTGTAAATCTGTGAGTCTTCATGTGGCTGACTGTCGGCACCTTGTCCTGTCAAACAGCAGGAGCAAATCATGTGAGGGAACCTGAGGTATTAACATCGACTTAATTTTTTTCTTTTACTTGTCAGTAATTACTCTGCTGAATTATGGGAGATGAGTCTGTTAGTTGCGACTGATTAATACTCATTTTATTTTTCCATTGAACCGGAGAGCAGTGCTATGAAGCTTTTCAGAGGTTCTCGTCGGATTTTAGTGCACGTTTTGAGGGCTTGCTTCTTTGCTGTGACTGGAAGAGCGTCGGTATGAAAATGAAAGATACCTAGCCCCTTTTGAAGTTCTTGCTTTGGTCTTAGCGATGAAATCTTGCACTTCAGACTGTAAGTAGGCGCTTGAGAGAAATTTCCCTTGGTTTGAGTGATCCAGAAGCCTTCCACAGCTACCGGAGAGGATCGGTTCAAGGCATGATCAGGTTACCCTAAGGGTAGGGATTTGTCCTTGCTTCGGTTTTGACCCCATCAACCGTTGGGTATGTAATCAAATACATTTTTTCCTCTCTGTCTTGTTCTGCTTGCCTTTTTGTGTACCCTTGAAGATGTGATGATCCAATACGTTTGAGAAAAGTGGCTTGAATAAACAGATGGACATCTTTCTGTTTCTGTATAAATATTAACTATCAAATCAATTGTTTGAAAGCTGATGAGTTTAGTGTTTGCTTTTCCTCTGTAGTTTGAACACAAAGTAAAGAGTTGAACGTAAAGAAAAGGAATACAAGGTTAATAAAAGTGCTACTTGTATTTCTGAGTATTGGGAAGTTACTCAGATTAAATTATGAGTTTCTTTGCTCTTGGTATAAAGATTTAAATTTAAAAAATGAAGGGGTTGTGGCTTTTTTTTTTTAAATGAAGCCTGAATGCACTGCATATTACATATAGCCAGTGTTCTGCTGTACGAAGCCCAAGTTGTGTGTGTAAAATAAAAGCTTATTTGAGTAGTCTTACAAGCCTAATGGAGGCATCATCTCAGCTTTATAAATAATGTAAGTTGTGTATAATGTGGAGTCCCCAGAGACTGCAGAGAAAGCATCATTACCAGCCTTTTCAACCTGCTGGAGATCTTAAATTGATTTACAGCACTGAACTGGTGCAAAATGATACATCAGGATGACACAGGGTCAACCTGTAAAAGTCTGTGATGTGAGCCCGTTAGTTCAGTCATCATAATTAAACCATATTATGAGGGCAGTGAAGCAAGTGTCTGTGACATGTCCTATTGTACTTCAGATACGGGTGGTTTAAGAATCAAATAAAGACAGCACCGTGTTTATTATTTAAGTTATGCAAAGAGTAGTTGAAATTAAAGCTTGTGGCCCCGTGAAGAATAAATGCTGAACCAATTTAGGTTGACTCTTAACCTCCTTCTTGCAGTCATTAGCAACTGAAACAGATGAAGGAAGGTATGTGCAGCTTGGAGGTGGGGGGGGAGGTGGCTGTGAGTGAATCTCTGAATTTTATTTATCCTTTCTCAAGCCTCAAAATCAGCTAGACTTTACCTGCAGACTGTGCTCTCAGATATCAAAAGGACAAACAGGCAAACAAGCTAATTGTCTGGGCTTTTTTTCCCCTCCCATAGTGTTTTTATCCTACTAAAGTTTGCAGCTGCCTCTTGAAATGTTCCTGCAGATTGGAGTTCTTGTATAAGACAGAGCATATTAGGCGTATCTTTAACTATACGACCAAACTTATTGTAGAACAAGACGCTGTAATTTTGAATATGGTTTGGCACAGGTCACTACTTTTCTTGGTGAAAGCAGCTGTGGCTTCAGATTCATGTTTCTGCTCTAAGTAGCTTAGAAAGTAGCATGCCACAGATTTATTATATACTAAACATCTTAGGTCTTGCTGTTTCTGCTGATAAAATCACTATGAAGTATTTCGGGAAAATCCTGCTAAAACTCCATGTTCTTCTTTCTACTAGTCAGTGTGCTCCTTGGTGATTTGAGGGTTTTGCATGCATTAAGTGGTTAAACCAACTCTTCATACCTGAATCGGTGGGAACCCTGCGCTGCGTCTCCCAAGCTTCTCCCAGCCTAGAGAGAAACAGCTCTTATTTTTAGTCACAAATGTAACTAAAAAAATCATTTTGAGGGATAGAAGAGAAGCGGAGAACATAAATGGTCACTAGTGGTGAGAAAGCCATTAGTCTCCCAGGTTCAGTTGCATCTCAACAGGATGTGCTTTAGCTAAAGGTGCTTTCAGAGTGGCAGATAAAAGAATTAGCGCTCGCTTTTGGGTGCAGTGTCTTATCAAATGTGAACATGCAGCTCTTTTCTGCCGTGTCAGTGCAGATGAATAAACGAAGCTACCTTATTGAAGAGAGAGCCATAAAATCTGTGAAAATGAAAAACCTATTTCACAAATTGCTTTATGGTTAATGAAGAGATTCTACTAATGTTTGTGGGGTTTGTTTTGGTTTTTTTAATTTTATTTTTTTAACTTCTGGTTTGAGTTTTGATGACAGACTCACCCCGTTGTGCTTTCAGAGCAGGGAAAGGTCCGTTCTGCCCATTAAAACTTCACTTGTTTCCCTCTAGTAGCTGCAGACTAGTATTCTTCCATTGGCCTTTCTTCTGTGTATAGTAGTGTCTCCAAAAATTGAGTATGTAAGTCTTAATAAAGATGATCTGCAGTTCCTGGAAGTTTGCTTTTGAAGCTTACTGAACAGAAAATTCAAGTTTAAAACATAAACACCAACTTGGCAAGCTGGGCTTGAAATGCTGGTGACTTAAAGACCGTCTACACCGGCGTCTTGCACTTCTTTAGCTATTTCGCTCGAGCTACAATGGCGTAACTTTAGAACAACATAGAGGATTTTGATCTTAGAACAGCAGATTTTGCTTGGGGTGGGAAAGAAGTTATTTTAAGTTGATACTTTTTAGTCGGTAGAGTTGTATCCCTGCGGACTGTTGTATAACTATTTCCATTAGAATGTTGCTATTCTTCGAGATTGAAAACAACCAGAGAAAATGTCAGATTAGGCCTTTTGTGAAGGGCTTTGCGGAGGGTGGATTCAGGGGTGAGGAGGACACTCTTGGTTGCTAATGGCTGCCACAAAGATCCCTATCCTCCTCCTGGGACAAATGTTAATTTGCATTACAGAGGCTTTTCCAGTTTGTGTGTATTTGAGGTGGGGGGGTGGCTTTGTTTTTTAACAGGATAGAGAAGCCAAACATTTCGTAAAATAAATGGGCTGATTTTAAGGAACGTGAAGCATTTTCCAGAATGAACCCAGATTGTGCAGGAGCTCTCCCCGCTTCGGTTTTTTGTGTTGGCTTTGGCAGTGCCTCAGAGTTGAATAGGAACAAAGATCAAGCACAGTATGTCTAATTAGACTGTGTGAAGGCAACTGTTGAGTGGAAGTAAGGCTGAACTCTGCTGAATTGCGTAGATGGGTCCTTTATTATTAATATTATTATTATTTTATTTTGGAGAAGGGGGGAATATGTGTGTCAGGTGCTGTGGAGGTGTTGCCCCCCAATAACTGTACTGTGTGTGACACAGCTGCTGGTTTGAGCCATCATTAAATTACCAAGGGTTTTCTGCAAGTTATGGATTCCTTTACTCAGTTCTCTTCTTGCGAGTGCTGTATCTTGGGACATGGCGTAAAAGCTGAGTTTAGATCAAGAGTTGAAGCTTTGTTTTTTTGGTGTTTTTTTTTTTTATTTTTCCTCTAGACCTGCCAATGCAGGGAACCTGACCAGTACAGTTATTCTGGACACTTGCACAATCCGGTCATTCTAACCTAGCTCTGTAATTGTTCTGGACTCTATGTCACTTTTATTTCGATGTGGAGTGTCCACTTGGGAGAGTGATATCAGCGTAGATGTCACCAGTCTTTCTCATTCTGTTCTTCCCCCACCCTTTCCCCGTCATGCACAGGCGAAGTCTGGAGTACAAGGAGGAAAACAAATTATTTTTAAACATGCCTTTATATAAGTCATTATATTTAGGCACTGTTCAAAGCAGTATCATCCAAAGGCAACTATTATGTTGACTTGGCACGTAAGCAGATCATTAATGTGGTTCACCAGTGATTTCTGAAGCATTATTTCCTATTTCTGAGCTTATAAGAGGAGTGCTCTTCCCAACATGGAGGCAGACGAGACTGTGTGAATAAGTCAGTATAGACAGTCTGAATTATAGCACTTAATGGTATTCAGAAGTATTTAACTTGCCAGCCTTTGTCACTAAAATCATTAAAATGCCAATCCACATCAGAGCGATCTATGGACTATTAATCCAATGTTGGGTAACTTGGAACCCATTGCAAGTTTTTTACAGTGCTAAAGTGATCCTAGACAGAATCACGGGAGTTTTCCACAGTCTCCTTGCTTCTATCCCCAGCGTGGGTGGAAGAATCATGTCTGCCCTCCAGCTTTGACTGATGGACTTTTCTTTCACTACTCGGAACTACTGTTAGAGTGCAAGCTGAAAATGTATCTTCTTAATACAGATTTTTATTTTTTTTGTGCGTGAGTAGAGGTTGGATTTCAGGATTTACAGTGTAATGGAGTTTCTTCTACAGAGGTTGCAGGACTGATGTACGTGTTCAAAAGCTTGTCTAGGTAGGTGACAGCAAAAAAGCCTGTCTGCACGCAGAACTAACACTTGACACTTCTGTAGCAGGTCACAAAGTTTTTTTATGAATTCAGAGAATCCTTGATGTTCAGGTTGCTTGGGGCAACCAAGTGGTGACCATAGCTGATGATACTTTTGCTTGCTTTTCTTCCTCACTTTGTTCCATACTGGGAATTTGTGTCTCATTCTTCTGTGTTTACATGAAAGACTGGTTTACTGATGATATTTTTCTTATCAGAAGCCTGAAACCATTTATTTCAAGCATTTTAAGGCATTGACAGTAATAGCAGCGTTCTCTTTGGCGTAGTGTGATGAAACCAGGGCATGAGACTCTTAAAGATACCTTATTTTTATGTTGGTATATATGTAGGGATACTCGCACTTCACAGGTATGCTCTATCTTCATGTGCACATATGAATGCCTAAATTAATTTAACTTTCAACAGAAGTGAATGTTATTTGGATCAGATAAAGGTAGACTAAGCCTATATATAGTTGAGAAGAGCCTGTAAATCTATCAAGGTGTGTGTATGTAATAGCTATTTATATATAAATACTTAAATGCTTAAAAGCATAAAATCAGTTTTGGTTAAAGATGAAGTTAATAGCTGGAGAATCATGTTGCAACAAATTGTGGCTTCCACTTAAATGCGTTTCTGAGAGTGATGGGAGGAGGGAGCATCTGCTGTTTGGTGAGATGCTGTTAGTGAGTTGCATATTTGCCTTTATTCTACCAACGTATTCCACCTTTGTATCTGTTAGGTTTCATTTGAATATTGACCTGGGAGGAATTAATGCAATGTCCTTCCTGTCTTCCGTTTCTCTTACTAGTAAGTACTTTCATTCAGCTGACATGTTGAGGGACAAAATATGTGACTTGTAACGAGCTGTATTTCCTGAGGCAGTGGAAAGAGGGCTCTCAAAAACTTTGCCCAAGTTTCAGTTGGGGAAATTTTCCCAAATTAGGAAGTGTGTGTGTGAGAGGGTGGAAGGTAGTGCGGAACTGACATCTTCTGCTGTTTCACTTGATGGTTTAATTCTCTGTGGTGTCCCAGTAAATTATAAAGCTGAAGAATAACAAAAGTGTATGGGTTGGGGTTTTTTTGTTGGTGTTTTTTTTTTTTTACCTTTTTGTCCTTCTTTTCTTTCTAGCCCTCCCAAGCTTGTTGCAAAACAAACTCTACTAGTGTTTTGGTAGGACAAAAATGTTGGCAGAACACATTTGCTCATTGTTGGCCAGTTGCCTTTTTCACAAGGGTTTCTGTGCTGTGTTGTATGAAACAAGAAAATTACTTTCAAGTTGGGCCACTAGCTTAGGCACCTGCTTTAGGAGTGTAGATTCTGCTCACAGGGCCTGAAGACTTACTAAAAACTGGCCCATCAATAAAACACGGTCCTATTTCATGAAGGGTCTTTCTCTTGATACCTGAATGCTCCACTGTGAAATTTATAGAATCATAGAATCATCTGGGTCGGAAGGGACCTTCAAGGTCATCTAGTCCGACCCCCCTGCAGTCAGCAGGGACATCCCCAACTAGATCAGGTTGCCCAGGGCCTCATCGAGCCTCACCTTGAATATCTCCAGGGATGGGGCCTCAACCACCTCCCTGGGCAACCCGTTCCAGTGCTCCACCACCCTCACAGTAAAGAACTTATTCCTAATGTCTAATCTAAATCTGCTTTTCTCCAGTTTAAAGCCATTACCCCTTGTTCTGTCATTGACAGCCTTTGTAAACAGGCTCTCCCCAGCCTTCCTTCAGGTACTGGAAGGCCGCTATTAGGTCTCCCCAGAGCCTCCTCTTCTTCAGGCTGAGAGCCCCAGCTCCCTCAGCCTGTCCTCGTAGTAGAGGTGCTCCAACCCCCCGATCATCTTTGTGATTTGACTTACTTCACTCAGGAAACCATGGCAGTGGTAAAAATCAGTTTTGGTTTGGTTTTATTTTAACCTAGGGAGGGCTTTCTCTCTTCAGGTGAGTACAACTACAAGTCGTCTGATGACTTTTATTTTTTTTTTCCTCCCTGTTGACCTTACTCCATGTATATCAAAATAAGTGCATCCATCTTGCCTTTGCAGATAGGCTGGGAGACAAACAGTACGTGAACATGACGAGGGTTACTCAGGGTTGCTTAAGGTATCGAGCGCTATAGCGATGGGCATGGTATGGGAACGCCTGTAGATCAGAATCTTTCAGTAGCCCACAAGCAAGTGACTTCTTACCCAGCACTGTGTGTGTGAAGCAAAGTGACAAACGAGGAGAAACGATTTGCATTTTAACGGAATGGAGCCATACGTGAAGCCAAACTTAAAGGATACAAGCAGTGAAGGAAGGAAGGATGAGTGAGGCTACTCAGAAGACTTCTGGATGCTTTAAAAATGTTCTAAAAGTTATGTAAGACTTGGAGAGGGGTTATTTCTCATGATGTTCTTCTCTGCTTTGCCTTCTGCACTCCCTGGTTTGTACTTGAAATTCTTAAAAGTAGTACAGTAAGGTCACAGGGCATTTTAAATCGGATTTTATGAAGTGGTCTCCAGGGACCAAAAAATCAGGGAGACAAAGCAAGCTGATTGAGATTTTTGTAATTCATGACAATCTATTCTTTGTAGAATTCTGGACAAATCTTCTGTCCTCTATTGAAATGTGTGATTTTTGATTCATTTCACTGAATTCATTGAGTTGACTTCCTGGGGAAAATGCTGTATTACTTTAAAAAGCAGTTCTCTCATGACTCTGCCTATGCACAGCAAATAGAGCTTCATCCCTACCTCTTTCTACAAGCATTTGATGCGATTAGACCAAATGATGTCCAGAGGTCCCTCCCAACCCCTATCGTTTTGTGATTTTTCTACTGTGCTGAGGCAGGCAGAGTTCTATGCAGTTTTCCTGAACCAGTTGTTTTTCTGAATTGGACCAAATTCTTGTTTTCAAATGATTAGCAACTGGTTGTTTTGAGAACTTCGCAGAATCCCAGGATGGTTGAGATTGGAAGGAACGCCTGGAGGTCATCTGGTCCAACGCCCTGCTCACACAGGGCCACCTAGGTTGCCCAGGACTATGTCCAGATGGCTTCTTTTTCTCCTGTTGTATGACAACAGCGTAACTGTTTTGTCACAACAGCGATGCAAGTAGATTTGAAATTTATGTAGGCCTTCTCATAGACCTGACAACATGTACGTGATGGCTTCAGGGATTGCTAAATGCATAATGAGATTACACTGGTTTAATTTCAAATGTGTAGCCTTTCAGGAATCTCAAACACATCTAAAGCATATGCTTCCCTGCACAGGGAGGGAAGAGGGAGACGAGGGAGACAGAGGCTCAACTCATGTGGCTTTATTGAGGTCTCACCATGAATCTCCAGCGTTCAGGACCAGAGTTTCATCTCCCTTCACACAGTCTTTTGGTGTGTCCTCTTGTTGTCGGACGCTTCTGCCTTTTTATTACTGAGGAGAGAGATATAGATAGATAGATAAAACAGACATTGTTTATGCCTGTTCTGCTAATTACCCGGTGAATGCAGTGACAAACTATACTATGTTGAAAAATGTGAATTTTGACCGTGCTGAATGTCTGGGAAAACCTGGCTCACGTATAGGTAGCCATCCCAGCTATTACAGTTTCCTGTTCTGCATTTTTGCCTGCTGCTGGCTTTACAGTCTCCCGTACTTAATAACAGGCCCTTTATTATTCATGCTAGCTGGTGTCAGTGTTAAGTGCTTCCATTTGGATGTAGTAGCCAAAGGAAAAGGCTTTGTCTTTATTAACCTAAAAAGATAATGTAATTACAGTTTCTGTAATGTGTTGTATTAGATTCCGTCTGGAAAATATTTTATAAATACCCTCAGTTTAAAACTCTGTAGCGTGTGGTATTTTTGGGCAGATGGGTATGAAATTACTCTTCTTTTTCTTTGTGAATTTTGCTGTCTAGTTACCTAGAGCAGAGGGGGGTTGAAGTGCCTGCTGGAGTGTTTGGTTATTCAGAACCAGCTTGGGTAGAGCTCGTTGCTCTGGGGATGAGATGAGGTTTTGCAAATCGACTGAAGTACTCACGTCTGAGTGTGAGCTAATCTTTGTTCTGGATATCATTTAAAATTGGGGGGGTGGGATGGTGGTGGCAGCTCCACAAGATGGGGAGAACTCTTAACAGCTTGGTTCCTCTCAAGCCCAGCCACAGATTTGTTAGCGTGTGCTGGCTGGGGGACTTTGATGCTCATCCTGCTCTAAGCTGATCCAGCTGTTCTGCAGAACATTTATTTTTTGTTGTTGGTTTTTTTTTTGCCAGGTTAGGAAGGTGGATGGGCTGACAGACTGTAAGCAGGGTGGAAGTTACGTTGGAGTGCCAAAGCTGGCCCAAGGGAGTGAAAGGCAAACCTTTTCTCTTCGGGTGGGAGCAAGCTGTTAGAGCTGCTCATCTGCTTGCGGACCCCTGACCTTGCTGGCCCAAGGCAGCTGTTGGAGGTAACCAGTTATAAACGAGTACTACAGTACTCCCAGATGAAGACTTCCTTAATAATCCTTGCCAAGGAAAGGTCTAATTTACAGGGTTGGTTTTTTTTTTTTCCCAGATACTTATGTTGGTGATTAGCATGGTGAGGTTATATTGCCAACAGTTACGTCAGTCACAAAGCCCCAGTGTAGTTATATTGGCAGCAAAACGACAATGATTAATGATACAGCATATTTTATGGGGGGTGAGGGAAGGATGGATGCGGAGGAACGCTTAAACAAGCTTTTCTGGTCAAATGCTGTTTTGCTGGTACAAACTGCAAGCTATGTTAGAAATGTTTTTCTAGTTCTATGCAATTGTATGAGCAGAGCACATCTAGTGCGTGTTCTGTGTGAGGCAGGACACATGTTTTTCCTCATGGGGAACAGAATGTCCTCCGAGTTTCACTTCTTAGCAGTAGAAACTTTCTTTTACTTTTTAGGGGATTAAATAACTTGAAACAGCTGGCAGACCAGGTACCGTTAGCAGCGTTATCAAGAAACTGTAGAGAAAAGCTAAATATTGAATCTCTTAAAACCCCTTCTTCTAAAAGCGAGCTGCTGTTACCAGAAACAGCTGCCAGTAAAGACAATTAGCGCACCTGAAGCTGACATGTGCTGTAAGCGAAGTCACTGCCTGTCGCTTTCCTGGGCTCTGCACCACTGCATAAGTAATTTTGAAATTTTCAGCTTTCAATCCACTTTTCTCAAAAGAAGCTTGTTTTAATGGTATATGGTAAATGTGTTTAACCCCCCCCTTTTTTTTTTACTACTGCTGGCTATTTAATATTTTCAAATGTTGCGTCTTCCTAATATATTTCTTAACTTCGAGGACTTAGACTATCTACAAATGTAGAATATAAACTTTAGGTATTTTCCCTAGTGGCAGTGCTGGAGAGAGGTTCTTGCTGAATTTCCTTGTAGCCTTCTACTATGCCAAGGAACTATCCAGACCCTTGGGAGCCCAACCATAGTATTTTTTTTTCCTCTGGCTTGGCTACAGGCTTCTTTGAAATTTTCTTCTGTGCGGAAAACATCATCTAACGTAACTGGCATCAACACTCCAGGGCTATTTACTACAGTTTGCTGGAGAACTGTACCCTTTGCCCTTGTCCCCACTAGTTTATCAGCTGTAACTCTTGCTCACGGTCAGACCCGATGCGTCTCCTGTGGTTTGTGAACTGGGAGCAGCTGAGAACTGGGAGCGTTGGTGGCAAGCTGCTTTGGCTGGAGTCTTGTATTTCTGAATGCAGGCAGGTTTCCAGCACACCTTTGCCTAGCTTCTTTCCTCTCCTGACTTGGGACATGAGGGCTCTCAATCTTCCAGGGTTGTTTGAATCGAAAGATTTATTATCTCAGGAACTGGGGAGTACTGGTTTCCAGCCCTGGAATTAAAGGCATCTAGATTTTCATCTTAAAGACAAGGAGCCTTAAATCTTTGTGCGCTGTTTTTGTGCGCTAGCTTTCAGCTTAGAAGTAAGTAGCCTTGGAAAGCTGCAAGTCCTGGAAGTTCATCCTTGCAGTCCCACTTCGTGACGTATTCAGGGCTCAGAGTGTCCTCTGTGCTAGGACAGCTATGACTGTTTATTCGGTAGCTGGCAGCCATCAAAAATTTGGGAAGCATTATGGCTGTTTTAGCTAGCCTGCTGCTGACCCTGCCGAGCGTGTCGGCGCTCAGGAAACGCTGTCTTTTGGTGTCTCAGCTGTAAGGTTACAGTCCTGCAGCTTTGCAAAACCCAAATTTTGAAACTTTAAACTTGGTCTTAGAAAATTATGGTGGAGTGAATAATAAGTTGCATTCATTCCATGTGCAGAATCATATAGGCTGCGTTAATAAAAAATGCTCGCAGATAAGGAAAGGTTACTGAGTAATTCTTTATGTGGCTTGATTCCTCTTCCAGAATCATAAAAAGCTTACAGATAACCGGGGGATCAGATAGATAGATTACAGCCATTTTCTCCCGTTGTAAAACTTCCGTATTCCCGGTAAGCAGTGTAGGAGGATATCTCCCACTTCCTTTCAGGCAAGGTTGCCAAGTGCTGTATGAACTATCAGTTCCTATCTGTGGGTTGAAGCCTTCATACAAAACCCTCCAAAGCCTTGATCTCGGGAATATGAGAGAAGGGTTTGACGTGAGATTCTGCAGATGTTCTGGCGCGGGGCTGGGGCAGCTGCTTTTGCCTCATCCTGCAGTTTTCTTTTTTTTCTTTTTTTCCCCTGATATCTCTCTGAATATTCACATATGAGGGCGCCCTCCTTTTGTGCTTTTAGGAGGCGGAAGGTGCATCTGTGGCTTCTGTGTGTGTCCCCGGCCATTCACTGTCAGCGGTAGTTTGGCACTTCCCTTGGCTGTGATGTGCTCCCTTCTCAGCCCCGGTCCCTTTGCCCTCTGTCTCCTCACCGCAGTGGTCATCGGTTCTCGCTCAGGGCAAGCTGCCTCAGGCCAAGTGACTTAATTCCCTCTTCCTCCATGGTGTGAAGATGTTGCCTGTGGTAACATGGGTTGACATGGTGCTGGGGGACATGGTTTAGTGACGGTTTTTTTTTGTCGGAGTTAGGTTGATGGTTGGTGAAGGTATCCTCCAACCTAGATGATTCTATGATTCTAATGGCATGTGCTCTCACAGGGCTGTCTTGGTGCCATCCTGCCAGCAAACCTTTTGTCCCGACAATCACCCCTGTGGCTTTCTTTGTCTGATACTTGCCTCTTAGCCAGTAGCCTTCAAGAGTCTTGTTCTCCACCTTTTAGCTAGGAGAAGGTAAGGCTTGACGTGAGGAAATGGCTTGCCCAAACGAAATGTTTCTCCTGAGCAGCAGCTCAGTGTCCTCCGTGATAGTACTCCTTCTGCTGACAAGGTTTTACAGGCTTGGGTATGGAAGGAGAAAAATTGCACTGATAGCCAATTTACTTGCAGACAGTAGACTTCTTTGGATTACAATGCTCCTGAGAATGGAGCTTTTAGACTTCATTGGTGAACCAGCTGTTGTCTGGAAGGTTGTTGGCTTCCAACCACGATAACGTGTGATACCTGTTCCAAGTGTTCTTGCTGGTTCAGGGGAAAACTGGTGCTCCTAATGCCTGGTCTTCAGTTGAACCAAGAGTTGTTCCTTTGGCTCCATAGAGTGAAAATATTTGTAAAAGAAAAAGACTCTGTAAATGCCTTCGTAGTCCAGTCCCAGTTTTCAGAAGGTCACTCATGGCATGCTGGAGTTAAACCATGTTTCGCTGGACAGTGGAAATCTGGCGAGTCTTCATGTTTGTTTCTGGGCTGTATAAACTTGGCTTGGAAAGCTGTATCCTCTTCAAACACTTTCTCTGTCCAGAATGGTAGTTAAAGGACACTTCATGAAATTTAACATGTATCCTTCACTCTGCCTCTTGACATTTTAGAGACCTGATGAAGATACAGTGTATTAAAGGTCATTTAAAGGCAAACCCAGCCCTCTTAGTTTTTGCAAATAAGACAAAAAGAGGAAAGCTAGAGGAATCCTTTTCAAAAAAGTAAGGCGTGCATCTCATGAAATGCATTGAAATGTCTTCAGTATTGGCAAACTGAAGAAGGTATTTTTAATTCAGGTGCATAAATGGTGGGTGGGAGACTAATCTGGGAAAAGATTTAATTACTTGTTTTAACAGCTTCCCTTTTTTGGTTTAAGTTTCATCAGTTTGTTCTGCTCTGCTGAGGCTTTACCTATTAATACTTTTATTAGTGAATAAGTAATTTTTCCTTCTCGGATTTTGTTGTCTTTTGCTTGGGTGAAACATTCTGCTTTAAAGCTGGAGATCTTGAGCTGTAATTTAACATCTTTACTTAATCTCTGATAAATGAGGTCTGGGTCACAGTCTTTAGAAGTGGTTTAAAGCAGCTGATGTAACTGTGCTGGTGCATGCTCTTGGCAAAATGAATCATTCGGAGGAGCAGTGGCTCGCATGAGCTGAGCATAACTGGAGTGCATTTGGTGGGGGTTCCCTCCTTAAAAATACCCCGTTGGAGCACTTGCTCCGGCTGGAGCTGACAAACCCCCTTCTAAATCCGTGCAGGCTGTGCTGTTCCGTGAAGACAAAGCACATCTTGTGTTTTATAAGCCTTACTCAAAAATTTTGGTGCGTGAGTGGTGGTGGGCATTTTTCTTTCTAACGGTTTTGCTTTATGCTGCAAATGTCTGTTTTAACTACTTTAAATAAATAAATAAAATTTAAAAAAATCCCTGAAAGTGACATGTCAGTAAATTTTTCCCGTCTCACCTGTGAAGGAAGTTCCTCCCACCCTGTGCTGATGAATTGGAGGGAAATGCTTTTTTCAGCTGATAAAAAGAAATAAAATTCCATGCCCTTCCCAAAGGAGGCATTCAACAATTGGACAAGTGGCCTGGGACCATGTGTTGGTTTGTAAAAGGATATAGTTTTTAAAGATGTTTCCTTTGATGCCTGTGATGAATATGGATGTGTTTCCGTTGGAGAGGGTTTTGATTAAATTATGCAATTAGAGCTGACCAGACAGATCTAAATATAGGAAGAGGTTTCAGTTATCCTGCCTTTGTGTGTATTAACACACCCACACAGATGTGTGTTTGTTATTGTTGTAAACAACACCTGTTTTCTAAAGACAGTTCAAAAAGTCAGGAAAGGGAATGGTCTTTGTGGAAAAAGGGAGTTATACAGGAGTTTTATGATGAAAGGGAAAAAAACCCAAACCTGTTTTCCGCAGCTTTTTGGCCTTTTATGAGAAGGACTTCCAACTTACTTTAATAGCTAGACTATTCATGGCATCTTTGTGCATATCCCACGTTCACAAAGCCACAGCCCATGCTCCAGACTGGTCTGTAGGTTGTTCTGCGTTTTTCAGGACTTGCCCTGTGTCACCTAACGATGCCGACTGAGCTCCTTGCCCGCTCCTGAGTGCTCCTGGTGCCTGGTGGGACGACCCCACAGCACAAGCGAAGTGGATAAACCTGCCCCAGAAATCCACAGTGAAATGCCCACTGTGACGGCTGGTAGTTCATTCTGTCTCTTGACGTCTGTTTGTTTCGATAATGTTTTTCTTTGGAGCGTTTTGTCGTAGTTTGAGGATGGCTTTAAGAGGTGTTCAGCTTAGAGCGTGAAAAATGAAGAGTCCCCTCCTTTAGGAAAAAACCCACCTCGTGAACACCACTCTGGCAAGTTTTGTGGGTCACAGCGCTATATTCATCTTATAGGTTATTTTAGTGAAGTTCATAGTTTTGTAATCCCATGTGTGCCAGAGTTTTGACCAAATCATCAAATTACAGTTCCTTCCTGACCTGAGTTAAAATGGTAAGTTGCCGTTTTAGACATAATCTTTGGTAACGCATCTGATTCAGTCCAGCTGCTTGCCAACACCAGAAGGGATTGATTTGTCCACACCTTGGCGGGCGTTTTAATGTGTCCTGCTTGTACTAGCCCTGGTGTGCAGCAGGTTTACCCGCCTTTCTGACCAAGTTAACTGGGCAAACTTGGTGTTAGTTTTTCTCTGGAGTCTTGGCAAGTCAAATCAGCATGGTGAGGAGACCGGGGGGCATTAAAGGAAGAGCTGGCAGTTTGTGACTTGGCGGAGTCTCATGTACATCTGAAGGCAGGAATGGGTAAAATTTAGTTAGTGCAAGCTAGAAATTTATCCTGGTTTTTCAACTCGGGTGAAAGCCACACCATTTGAGGATCTGGTGGTCATTTAAGAGGCTGTATGTGTTGGTGTTTCTTGTAAACAAGGAGGAGCTGTGCTTTAGCGAAGGTGTAGATAAGACTTGCAAGATGGGGTGTTCAAATTTGTTTTCAGGACTACAGTTTTTAATATGTCAAAACAGTTGCTGAGGCATTGAGTGTTCTTAATCAGAAAACGGGCAAATTTAATTGTTGATGCATCTCTTAAAACAGGGGAAGCACCTTTGTCTTTTCTCACAATTATATATTTGCTTACAAAGACTTTTATGCCGTTTTAGTAGGGTTGTAACATGGGATTCAGTTCCTAATGTGTATGGAAACCGGTTATTTTCTCTGGAGAAGCAACAGTGAAGTTATTGTAAGTCTTTCAAATCTAGTCACTTCAATTTGAGAAGGCAAAGTACAAATCCAGAAAGCCTGTAAGAATTTGCTATTGTTTTATTCTTGCAGTTGTGATAATCAAGACTTCAAGGGGAAGGATGAGTGCCGTGTCTGCCAGAAGCTGAGCGGGTAGGAGAGTGACGGAAAAGCTGCGGTTTGTTGTAGAAACTGGCCGGACACTGCGTACTTGGTTTGAACTGTGGTGAGCATTGGGAAGGAGCTGGCAGATGCTGGTAGTATCAGGTTATTTCCTCATGCTCTGGAGTAACTGAGCAGTGGGGGTTTTGTTGTTTGGGTCGCTCTTGCCCTCCTCTCCTCCATCAGGAAAGCACAGATTGGCCCTACGATCTTGTTTTGAGCAAGCAGTGAATCTGCTCTTCGGTCACGCTCAGAACTCATGGATTTGATTTGGCTTATCAAATAAGTTGGAAGCTGTGCAAGTCCTCCTTAAGGCAAAATACTGCTACCCTGTTGAGAACAGCTAGGTATTTCTTGGTATTTCTTACAAGCAGCTGTCCGGGGCTTCTGTTTTGGTTAGCTGGGGTGCAGTCAGAACCTGCTTTTGACGTGACACTCTTGCTCTCCTACCATCTGCTGAACTAAAGGGTGCATGTAGGTGTCTAAAACTATTTTCTCTGTGAGCTGAACGATGATATATGGGAGGTTTTCTTGGAAGGGCAATCCCTCAGCCAAACAGGGTGAGCGATGGTCCTAGAGGAGGTTTCACAGGCCCGGGGGTGTTTTGGTCTGTCTCAGGATCCAAGACACAGAGGCTACTTTGCAGAACAGGTTAGAAGTATCCTTCTCGCTCTTGCTGGGCTGAAGTAAGAGAGTCTAATGCAGTGTCAGGAAAAAAGCTACCTATTCCTGTTAAGTATGCTGAAGTATTTTCAGCAGCAGTGTGCTCCTCTTTCCTCGAACAATATGATACCTTTCAGAAATGAACCCAGGATTGCACATTTAAGAGTTTTCTTGATTTCTTTTTACTATGTGAAGAAGGCATAAAAGAGTTAATTTTTATTTTTTCTTCTTTCTTCTTGTCCTTTCCAGAAATCCAAGGGAAGCCAAGTCAGGTTCTGTATAAACTCTCTAATGAGTTCTACAGCACTTTGAAATGAAACTTGCTTTCCTTTTGCATGTGTATTGTAAAGCCACTGAGGCTTCTACCGGATTTCCATGCATTTTTCCAAGATGAGCAAGTTCTGATCTTCTACCAGACGAAAGTGCAAAGAAAGAACTCTTTGATTAAAAACAGAGTAATTCAGCAGAAGTCCCCGGACTTTTTGTTTTACAAGTCACATCGCTTGAAGAAAGAAATCGAAACTTCTTGCTGCTTGCTCCAAGAATAGGGAGCCAGAGGAAGTTAGTGCACAATCTGTTGTAACACATTCTAGCATTACAGCTGCTTAGGCTGCATGCTTTTTAGTAATACATGGAAATAGTTCTTGCAGGAGTAAAATGACAACTCCCTGGCTTCTATGCCAAAATCTGATCTTATTTCTTTTTTTAAAGAAGGTCTAAATATTGTAATGAGTACAGGACTTGCTGAAAAGATGTGTTTTTGAGAGAAGGTAAATTGCTAGATATTTTTAAAGAAGCTAATTAAAATCTCTCTGCTGATATTTCTTTATATATTGTCAATAAGTAATGGGCACTGGAGGAGGTACGTTGAATAAAATAGGATAAACTGCATTTAAAAAATGTAGTCGAAGACCAGACAGTTTTCTCTATTAACAATTATGTGGATTCTCTTCACTGTGGTTCCTGCCCCATTTTATGTGTAACTGTGCTGAGCACGTATTAAAAATATTTAATAGGTTCCTTTTTGCCTGCATCCCTGAGCCTGTAATACAAATAATGAAATTAGTAGGAGAGTTAGAGCCGCCTCTTGTTTGCCTGAAACTTGACTGGGAGTTGTTTCACTTCTTCCCCCCGGGAGAGCATCATCTAATTGTCCTAACCCTTTCTCCACCCACCAAAAACAGTCATTTATGCAAAGTGGGACCGTTTCCTATGGGATCTCCTGTGGGAATTTGAAAACAGTCTCATTGCATATTTTACTGTCTGCTTAGTGTTGCTGACAGCGTAACTATCTCTTTGAGGGCTAGGAAAATAGAACTTCACTCTTAGGCGTTTTGCCTAAATACGTTTAAATACAAGGCTGGCTAAACAGCTAAATATATATATATAATACTCACTTATTTTTTATAGGTTTCTCACAAGCCCTGTGCAGGTTTGTATGGTTGGTCCAAAGATTACACAAAAGACAGCAGCGGCGAAGGGAAGACAAATAAAGAAGTGTTGAGATTTAAAAGAAGTTGGTTGATTCCAACTCATCCATCAGCAGGCAGAAGGCATAATAAAAAAATTTGATGTGTAAAGAGTGGCTGATAAGTGGGTAACAACTCCATTTCCTTTAAACTGATTCCAGGCTGCCTTTTGGAGGGTGTCCTGTTGCTTGGCCTAGGTTTCTGTTTCACCTGTACCTCGTGAATAAACATACCCTTCAAGGTCTGGTGGTCACTCGGCTATTGGAAATACTGACACACACCCCCCCACACTTTCCCAGAAGGTCCCGTGTGTTTGGGGAAGAAAAGGTGCAGACTGTGTCATCTGCTGACTCGTGGTTTAATCTTTATTTTGCACTTCCAGCTGATAAGACCACTTTGTGCAAAAGTAATACAGGAAATGATGCACTGTAAAAACCAAGAGTGGCAGAAAGGGAAACGGAATGTACTGGCAAGGGCTCAGCGCTGCGGACGCGCTCTCTGCTTCTTGGAAACTAAAATCTCCACCTACGCTGCTTTTTTTTATGATTTTTTTATTTTTTTTTGTAGCTTAATACCGCTATTGGAGCTTAGTGTGAGTAGTGTACAGCAGCCTGTGTGGTTTTCCTCCCCCTTTTCTTTATCTTGTGGCTCGTTCAGAGCTTGGAATGTGCTTAGACTTTGTTCGGGAAGGCAGGATTTGAGCAGGAGTCCCTGGGCTGGAAGCTGGTGGCCGGCTAGGTCCTGCTCGGCTGCATGACATCCAAGCATACTGGAAGCATACTGGTACTTCCCATTCATTTTATGCTAAGAATTGCATTTGAAGTAATTTTTGAAGCATACTAGAGAGTACTGGACCTAATGCTACCCTGCCCGCTCACAACTCGTTTCCTGCCGCAGCTGTTGCTACAGAGATGCCAGCTGTTAAGATGATACCTTTCGACTGCGATGGAGAAAAATATGTTTTGGAGTGTGTGATTGTGTGAGTGGGACGTGTGTTTGTTGCAGGATTTGATTTGATTTGACTTCCTATGCTCTGACTACTTGGGGCTGCATCTGAATGTCGTTTTAGTCTTTGCAACGCTTGTGCAGTAGCTCATGTATTTTTGTTGTTTTTTCAAGCATTGGTATAAACATACAGTCTAAATAGGGGTATTTTTTCTTCTTCTTCACAGCAAGTAGTTTGGCCACTTATTTTTGAAGTAGGTTGGTGGGAATGGGTCGGGCCTAGGTAGAACCGTGTCCACATTCATTATCAATGTTGAAAGACATTTGGATAGAGACTTAGACTTGGTACTTTCTTTTTTGTTTGTTAGAACTTCAAGTATTTTAAATATTTTTGTTTAATTTGAATGGATGTGAAATAGAAAGCTTGACTTGATCGCTTGGTTGAGATACCACTGGAACTTTGAACTTGTGTGTGTGGAACTTGTATCATTTGTTTGAAACATATGGAAAATATATTAAGAATATTGTTTGAGATACAGACTATATATGAGTTGAGACTAACTCTGTCGCTTACAAACACATTTGAAGCACACGTACCGGGGTTCTGGTAATACAGTTCTTAAATTAGCACAACATTTTAACTTTAGAGTGTGTGTAAGGATAGAGTGTACCCGGGGTACAGACAGTGATGGTAATGGAGTTTCAGTTCACTTAACAGTATAGCACATGCCCAGGTAACAAAATAAATCCTTAAATTTGCCCCAGGCTCATGGAAATCTTCCATTGCATTGACATTATTACTTCAAATACAATTCTTAGCATAAAAGGAAGGGGAAGTACCAGTATGAAGTGCAGGTAGATACTGTCTGTGTCTTAGTCCATAATCATTATTCACATAAATATAGTTTATGCATTCAGCCTAATAAAAGTGAGCCTTTGCACTCAGATAATTGTTTTAGTGACAAATTAATTTGAATCAAGTGGATGGTTTTCAGCTTAAAGTACTTCAAGTATAGTGGTACGCTATGAAACCATTACAATGTCTGATAGTTGAGGGTAAGCGTGGCATAGCATTTACCATTTTAAGATCTGCAATCTTTTCGTAGTAGAACTATGAAATTCTGTCGGATGCGGGTGTGCTGACACCTATTCTGTGTGTGTATGGTTTGCTGGTTGGTTGGGGGTTTTTTTGTGTCTTTCTGATGGCAACAAAAACATTCATATCCTTTTCCCCTTCCCCCTTCCTCTGCAACCTGTTGGTATCCAGTCCAGGATACGTTTCCTGCCTGTCTTCACGCTCTGTTTGAAAATCAGTGGTTTAGTGCTCTTTGTCTCATTTTCCCCTCCCTGCCAGTGCAGGGTCTCTCCTGCTTCCCTCCGCAGAGCCTTTTGCCTGATCTCAGCCTGGGCAAGTTGGAGACTTGCTGCTCACAGCAGGGCCTTCTTCATATGTGGAGTTCCTCCCCTTCTTCACCCATAGCTTCATCCCCGTTCCACATCTCCCAGCTCGAGGACCACGGTGCCGTCTAAAATACTCTTATCAGGACTTCCTCCTCCTTCCCACTCCTTCACGTGTCCTTGGGTACGTCAGGCAGGCATTGCAGTGGGAAGGGTCAGGACGTAATCGGTGAAGTAAGTTCAATGATATCTTTCCCTCACAGTCTGCTTATGGGCTGCAAGTGCCTTTTGGTGGGGTGGGGAGATGGAGTTTTCTTTCTGATGTGAGATAAGTGACGGCAAGGGTCTTTCTAGTTTCCTTTCTTCTTTTGTTCGTTTGTTCCTCCAAGTAAGTCGGAGGTGAAGCTGAGCTGGTTTTGTTTCAGAACATGGTGTGCACAAGTCCAGTACAGTGATTTTTCGAGCTGCGTCACTGGCAGTTTGGAGAGGGCTGGGTAGCACAGTTCTGTTGGGGCATACTGCTTCTAGCTGCTCTCTGAAATAAATTCAATAAATAAAAAGCACTAGTAATTTTGCACTGGTTCTTTGGGATGTTTTGCTGGTTAAGGTTACAAAAGCTGATAGGCAGAGGGGATTGACCTTCACACTTAATGGTGAAAGATGAAATCTCGGGGACCGTTTCAGGCTTGATTTAAGGTGAACTATATTTCTAATATAGGATCCTTGCCCCTTTTTTTGGAGTATGTGTGGCAATACAGCTGTGTCTTCTTGTGTTTTGGCTTTTTCTTTCTCGTGGTACTAACTGAGGCCATGCTTGGGCACCGAGCAGAAGTGTTGGTTGAAGCTGGCAAATGCAGTTGCTGTCCCCCTTGCTGCGTGGCACAAAAATCACTGAGGCCACACAGCAAATTGGATGAGTGAACTGAGCTGATGGGGAATTCTCCCACCACTTACCTCTACCCCTTGCCCTCTCCCCCCGCTAGCACCCCTTCCCCAGCCTCTTTAGGTTTTGATTATGCCATGTCACTCTTTTCCAGGGCGATCACATCATTTATTGAGGGCTGTTTCAGGGAGAGGGATATATAGGGTTCAGCAGCAGGCCCTGCTGCTTAAAAGTCTTCATTAGATGTGCCTTGGGTCCGGTTCTGGGGGCTGTCAGCACTTTGTTCTTGTGGTTTTTCGTTGTTGGTTGGTTTTTGGTCACACAGCCCTTGTGGGTTGGGGGAGATGTTTTTAACTGCTGTATCTTAATTTAAAAGGTAAAATATTATTTTTTTTTCTCTCCCTCTGATATTGTCCTGCAGGTTCTCAGTTGGAAGGGTTTAGAATAATGAGAAGGTCACGTCTATCCGGGGGGGATGTCAGCACTGCCTTCCTGGGACTGGAGGACTGAAAAGGAGAAAGGACCAGAATTATTGGAGACAGGCTGCTTTTGACTACTGACACAGTCTGCTGTACCCTGTTGGTGTTGGAAGAACAGGACACTCTTCTGCTTGGTTCTGTGGTATCACCACAGTGGTGTCGCCATGAACGTGACGAGTTTATTCTCCTTCACCAGCCCAGCAGTGAAGAGGCTGTTGGGATGGAAGCAGGGGGACGAAGAAGAAAAATGGGCAGAGAAAGCTGTTGATGCGTTAGTGAAAAAACTAAAGAAGAAAAAAGGTGCTATGGAGGAGCTGGAAAAAGCGTTAAGCTGTCCTGGTCAGCCCAGTAACTGTGTCACAATTCCTCGTTCCTTGGACGGCAGGCTTCAGGTTTCCCACCGGAAAGGGCTACCGCATGTAATTTACTGCAGAGTGTGGCGCTGGCCGGACCTGCAGAGCCATCACGAACTGAAACCGCTGGAATGCTGCGAGTTTCCCTTCGGTTCCAAACAGAAGGAGGTTTGCATCAATCCCTACCACTACAAGCGGGTAGAGAGCCCTGGTAGGTTCTTCCTTGTTTGTACCTTTACGCCTTATCTGAACAATGCAAAGTATGGCAATTAATCATGTGACTCATCAGCTTAAATAAGCACAAGCGGCTGTTTGCACATGTCGGATTCTTCCTCTGCAGTTTATCTGGATGTAAGCATTAATTAGCAGTTCTCCCTTTCACATGGTGAATGCTTCACTTGTGTAAACGTTTTATCGCTATACTCACAATCTCGGTGTGTGCCTCAGGCTGCTGGGCCTGGCATCCCCCGGTTGTGTTGCTGACCGCTATCGCTCAATTAACTTGTTTTTGACTGAATTGTGCAGATCAGTGAATCTAGATGAAACATCGCAGGGTAACGTAAGGGGTTATTGCAGCCTGTGCATGAAAGCCATTCCGTGGTTGTGGTATTCTTGTTCTTCTTGTTGCTATTTCCAACTTGTTATGTCACTTCTATCACTTCTGTTTCTTCATCCCATGGAAGATAACATTGTCTTTCGAATTTCCCGCAGTTTTGGCCTTTTGAAAAGAGACTGTGACTGTAGATAGCAGAATATAATCCCCTCAATTTAAAGCATTGATAGCAGTGTTCAGTTGTATGTGAAGTTTTACTGTCGGCTGTTCTGTAGGTGCAGTTTGCTTACCTGTTACCCACTGCCCCACTTCTCTTTTAAGGTGCAACCCATTCTCTCTGTCTCCTCTTCAAAGGCCAAACCTCTTTTTGGTAAATCTGTGCTTAATTTTACTTCTGCTGGTTTATTACCAGGGCCTACTTCCAGAAACTAGGATGAAATGTGCTTGGATGATCCACACTAGTCTCCAGCTACTTGAGAGGTTGTACAGGGACATCTGCAGAAACGCCCTGCGGGCCTGGGTGGACTTCCCTGGTGTAAATTTCCGAAGTCCATCTGCGTTAGGGATTTCATAAACTGTGACGCTGTCTCTGCAGAGTGGCATGGACAGCTCAAAAAAACTACAGTAGAAATAAAGTTGTTGTAAGATTGTTTTTCTGCGGATGGAAGTTGCGTTTGTCTTGGGTCTGCAGCACATAAGTGCATATCTAGATGTTAAATATTTCCCTTTGGTGTGTTCGTATTAACTTGGAAATCATGTGAACGGCAGAGGTAATACCTATGTATGTATTTATGCAACAGAAGCTCGAACAAAGGAACTCTCCACTGGAAAAAACAGTTCTTTAAAAACTTTAAAAAAAAAAAAAAAAGTTGTTAAAATTTGTAACAATTCCGTGCTAAGCAGAAGTGGAATAGTAAAATAGTTGTGTCCCTGTACTGCTAGCTCTCTCCATGTGTCTGTGCTAGTTGCTGCATTCAGTATTCCAAAATACTTTAAATTAAGAAAGACATCTGTTTCTGTCAGATTGAGTAACAGTTGGGCTCTTACTGTTACTGTAATGTCAAATGACATGTTCTAACTCATTTTGCTTTAATCTTGGAAACAACTACTGAGTTTGAGAACGTTCGCATTTGGACCATATTTTAAAATCGGTATTTGTAAATGTCCTGGCACTTCAATGGGATAGGCAAGGTAAAAATAGAATAAAACTTCCAAAAGGTGTCTAACTAAAATGTACATTTTAGCTGAGTGCTGCTAAGTAGTTTAAGTGGTCGGAAGGCTGGGTTTTGGGTGTTAAGACCTTTTATGAATTTTTGTACTTGGGAAATGGAGCAAAAAGTTATTAACTGTCAACCTGAATTCTGGATTGCTCTTTAATTGTTTTTGGATGAGAGAAAAATCTCTGCATTCATGTAGCTACAGAATTTTTGCTGGAAAAAATATATCAAACCAGTAACTTAATCGAGTAGGATTAATTCAAGGTAGAAATAAGATGCTTCCCTTTTTGTCCAGACAGTGCCCTTCTTTGGGAAAAACCAGATATTCTTGGCAATGGGCAACTAATAGGCAAGTGGGCAGTTTTTCGTGTAAACGTTAGGGCTGTGGTCAGTTTGACAGAGCTGAGAGAAGTATCCGGTCTTTCACAAGCTCAATGTGCTGCTCTAACCACTCGAAATATTCTGGAGGTAGCTGCTGACCAGGAGCTGGCCTTCACTTCTTCCACTTCTAACAGTGTGAGAGTGGGGCTGAAGCCCACTGTGGTTTTACTGAGGTCTCTGGCTGGGTAGGTAAAGGAGGAGGGTTTTATATTTAGTCAGTCGTAGATCTACCATTGTTTTGAGGGATATTGCATGGAGATGAGCGGGAAGGCATGGCTTTTGGAAGCAGGTGGTGGCTGAACTCCCGTTTGGCTTGGAGAGCTGTGTTTTGTAACTCGTGACTTCTTTTTTTTCCCTTGTTCTTGCTGTCCTCCAAGTGTCATCTTTATCTTAATTTCCTGACAGTCACTCCCAAATTCTGCTAACCATTTTTTCCCCTTTTTGCCAGGACATTAAAACACCATTATTGCTGCGTAAGTGCTTATGCTTTGAGATTAATGGGTAGTGGGAATTCATGTATGAGTCACCGTTTCCAGGAGTCTATGGACTTGAGCAGGTTTGCGTTTCCAAGGCTGTCATCGCCGCCAGGAGGGTTAGAAATACGTTTTTTCTCTTGACAAAACAAAAATTGGAAGCTCAGATTGTGTATGATGCGTGTTTTGTGTGCAAGTTACATTGTGAAACTCCGGCTCTGCTTGACAGCGTGGTCTGTGTTTGACTGCTTTATGCTGATCCAGTTGCTGGAGAGCTGAAGCATACGGTGCGTGCATGGGTTGGGATCTATACGTTCACTCTTCTGCTGGTTGTTGCGTGGTTTGTTTCAGTGCTGTGTAAGTTTTGAGGAGCGGGTTAGCAGTAAATCCTCAAATACGTAAAATCAGGGTAATGCTTGATGTTGAGAATTAGCGCTGTGGACGCATCTCAGTTTTCACGGTGCCAGAGGGATGCATGGATTTTCTACCCGGATAGCCGATTCCATCCTTGCTGTTTAGCTTGAGAAAATAAGCTTGGAAAACATGAGAATCGGCACGCTGTAGTGTGTCTGCCGGCTACAAAGCTACACCTGAATCCAAACATGGGATTCTTCTGTCAGCCTGGCTAGAGAGGAACCAATTGTAAACAGTTGAGATGAGGGGGGAAAACGGCCAGCAGGTCTCAAGTAGGGAGCATTCCCAGGTGTCTCTGAGCACAGGCTGCAAGGAGGGGACCGTGGCATCTGGCAGGCACGTCGGTGGGACGTGGTGGTACCACATTGGTGCCTCACCTCACCTAGAGGTTCAGCGCAGGCACCGGTTGCCCGTCTCGCCCTGCGGCGAGTCGATCCAAGAAAACTGAGCAGACAGAAAACTACGTGTTGGCAGGGTTAGCTTGGCAAGCTTCGTGCCCCGGCTGCGGGGTCGGATGAGGGCAAGGCAGCGTGGGGGGCACGGGGTGGAGGGGAGGAAGGGGTGGCCTTCCTGTGACGATGGGACACTGGGGTCAGCCTGGTTGTCCGCCAGCTGCCCCGCAGGTGATGGAGACACGATCGGTGGCAGGATGCACAAACAGCCCCTGTGCCAGCACAGCTGCTTGCGTGGCCTCCTGCTGAACCAGATCACAGTTGCTTTTTTCCCCCTCCCCTGCTGTGTTATCTTCCAGGATCAGAGCAGCGCCAGGGCTCACAGCCTGGCTGCGGGAACATCTGTACCAACACGGCCCTGCGAATGACAGAGAATCATAGAATGGTTACAATTGGAAGGGACCTTAAAGATCATCCAGTTCCAACCCCTCTGCCATGGCCAGGGACACCTCCCACCAGATCAGGTTGCTCAAAGCCCCATCCAGCCTGGCCTTGAACGCCTCCAGGGATGGGGCATCCACACACGTGGGGTGGGGAAGTGAGAGGAGAACTCGGAGGGTGTTTTCTTGCTGAGAATGGAAATACAACCTTGTCCTCCACCGCCAGGAAGAACTATCTCCTCGGGACGTGTCACAGTAGCTCACGGCTGCTGTTCCGTGTGTCTGTTGTGTGCAGAATGATTTCTGGTGCAGGGTAGTTACTGCCAGTCAAATTTTTCTCTTGGCAAGGCAAAGCAAAGCTTTTAATTAAGGAGGAGAGGGTCTGAATTTGATGCCTTTTCGCAACTGGCACGCTCAGCTGAACTGGTGCGCTCACTTGGCTGAATCTGCTTATTCTCCTTGGTTTTTATTTTTTGGTTTGGAGAGGTCTGGATGTCACGCTCACACCCGGTTTGGGACTGTCCTTCAGTATGATCAAGACTTGGGAAATAATGAGGTGTAGAGCATATGCAGAGGCTGTGAGGAAAAAGTGAACAAGGATGTTTCCTCATCTCTCTATGCAAATGCCACAAATGACTTCTTGGGTTTTGCTGGAGAGTGTGTGAAATGACATCTGGAAGTTGCTCCTGAGATACTTCCTTCCCTTCTGCTATTCCTTTGGTTTCTGTGGAGATACAGCCTCTGTCACTTGCCTCTGTCTTCGGTTATGCCAATGGGATCAGGTGAAGGATGTCATCCCATATTTAGGGGAAAAAAAAAGTTGGGTTTTTTTAAGCCTGGATCCTGTTTGCTCGAACATCAAAACAAAAGGAATGGGATGACATCTACACAATGGATTGATGCTGCTATTAAAAAAATAATAATAAATCACACCTCGAGTGTGGTGTTAGAGGATGAGGTTCAGTTCTTTTTGCCTTAGCTAAAGGGAAGGAAGGAAGATGAAGAAACTGAGTACTTAATTTTCTTAATGTACTGGTGAACACCGGCTCTCGGTTCCATCTGATGCAGAATTGTGTTAGTTCACCTCTGCTAAGCGTCCTTGCTCATCAGGTTAAAGAGGATTTTAGTTTATAGTATGTTATAATAAAGGAGGTGAAAGAGGAAGGAATTTCTCTCTTATGCTTCATGTGTGGACGTGGTTGAAGGCGAGAGCATCCAGAATCTGCTGATATCCCCTCAGGGGCCAGGCTTGTGGAAGCCGACTCTTCATTGATCTGAGAGAGCTTCAACCTGCCTCGGGTGATGCAGTTGTTAACATCGATATTCCTTTCTGGAGGTGCTTGCTGATCCTCCGCTGTGCTTGAAGCGTGCGGTGCCAGGGGGTGCTAAAAAACCGGTCAGTCCAGAAGCAGCCGATCTGTCTTCCGAAATACTCTAGTCGCATGGACTAGCCCATTAGCACAGCCACTTGGAGGCATAAAATAAAGACACTGGTTCAGTTTAGGCTTTTTTAAAGGCTGGGTGATTTTCCTCTGTTAAGCTTCTCTTCTTTGGCTCTACATCCATGGGCTATATTATGAAGCTGATGGTGCCCATGTTTCACCCAAACCGAGGGATGAGCAGCAGTTGCTGAATTTTTCAGTTCTGCCTAAAGATTGTTCCTTTCCATTATAACCATGAATTCAAAGTGGATGTCTGAAGGTTGGTTTTGGCAAGAAGCTTTTTACCTAAAAGTCCAACTAGCTGCTTTTTGCCACAAGAAGAGGCCAGGTCCCCAGGCTCTGAGGAGAGCGGTAGGTGTGTTGTGCTGTTTTTGCTCCCGGCGTGGACTCCTTGCCTGTGACTTTAACCTGATTGTTTTCATATTTGTCTTAGAGCAAAGAGCGGAGGAGATCAAAGTGAGTCTCCGCAAGGCTGCACACCTACTTGGAGGCACCAGAAAGAAACCTGAAATGGTGGAAATCCTGGATAAGGCAGTTTTAGACTCACGTGGTCCTGGAAAGAAATGCTCCTTAAATGCTCCCTTATACAGCACTGCAGCTCTAGTCCTCAGTGAGAAAAATAAGGCATGTTTAAAGGAGCTTTTTAATGCCATTTGAAATCACACAGGTGTTTGGTTGTGTATATTGGTCTGGTCATGGCTGTGAGCTCTCTCTCTCTCTCTAGGTACTTTACAGAAAAATGAAATGGGTCAGCTAGTCATCCCTGTCTCATCCCCCTGTACTCGACCGGCCTAGGATCACTACATGTAAAATTAATATTCCAAATCTGTTTCTAGACAGGGTGAATTGAGTAGGGGGATCTTTAAAAACCTGCCACAGTATATTCGGATCGCTCATTGGATCGCTCATTTCGCTTTCGGAGAGCGGCAGGCTTCAATGGCAGCTCTTGGGACCATCACATTGGCAGGTGCCGGGAGTCTGTCCAGGTCAAATTCGGAGCCGGGAGAGAAAGGTTGGGAGTTTGAAGGATTTCTGCACCTCTGGGGGTGAGGGAGTAGAGGGAGTCATCGCTGGGAGGTTTTGCCTTATCGCTGTGTAATGCTGCTGTTGGGCATAACTTTAAAAATAGCATGCTACAGCAGGTGGGCACAATTATAGGATGGTTCCCCAAAATAGCAAGCAACTGGCAGTTTGCTTAGCAAGTTAGTATAAAACCTACTTCGTTTCAGTTTCGCAGAATTCGGTTCTAAAATTCCCCGCCAGAGCCAACCAGGGGGAGAAGAATTGAAATAGAGAGGCAGAAAAGAGGAATTGGTCTAACAGCAGGGTTTTCCTTCTCTGACCCCACCATGTGTCAGAAAAACAAGCTGCAATAAAGGGATATAAGTTGTCAAGAGGGATATGTTAGAATCTTTTTTGTTTGCTTGTTTCTCTCTCTTTTTTTTTTTTTTCCTCTCTCTTTTTCCTTTCTTTAAAATTGACCAGATTTAGATGATTCTTCTGACTTAAAAGACCAGGCTTCCAAGTTTTAACCTGCTCAGTAGGATGGTGACTGTGGCTTTTGTACAGGTAATTTGAACTCTGGTCTGTGTAAATGTCTGAGTTAATATACGCTATCACACTGTAACTTCCTCCTGTATCAGGACTGTTACTCCTCCCGCCAAATCCGCTTGCAAGAACTTCTTCACTAATGTGCATACAATTAGTACTAAATCCTGAAATTGGCCTTGACAAATGTCAGTTTAATCAAAATGTTAGCTTATCAGAGCATCCGCAAATAAAATCTAATGTTAGCTAAATATTGTAATGCAGGAAATGTAGTAATATTACTTGCCAAATGCATTTAGACCAGATGTCTGATGTAAAAGTAGAGCCAGTAAAGCAAATCTTCGGTAGGAACTACGTAAAATGACAAATCAAGCTGTGGGGTCTACTGAAACTGCAAAATAAAATTAAGAGTTGAGAAAACAAGATAGTTCTCAGCTTTCTCCCAAAATAGAAAATCTGGCACGTTTGTCCGTCTGTCACCCAAAATAGGCTGCTGAATAGCTAGTATCCAGCTTTTTCACTTGCGGTTGCTAGAACGTAAGTTTGGAGCAAAAGTCTAAAAGGCTGGCAGTTCTGCTTTTGAGGAAAAAGTAAAGCAAAGCTGTGCTGCCATAGCCAGTAGCACAGCTTTGCTTTCGTCAGGTGGTATTGGAACAACATAAAGCAGCTGGATCCCCAGTGATTGCTTGTGCCACAACACCGTTAATTTTTTTTAAACCAAGAATAAACTCTGTCCTAAATGTAGACCTGTAAGTTTCTTTGTATGTGAGAACTTGTCCTCTGGTCAAAGAATATTCAGTTTTGCCAGGTCTTGTTTTAGGCAACATGGGAAAACCTAATGACATGAAAACTTTTCTTTCTGCTTGGTATTTTATTGTTTACGAGCAAGATCTTGGCAAGACCTTTCAGTCAGCGTGCTTCAGTGACTCCCCGGTGCTACAGACACCAAGCAAAACCCAGCACGTTCAGCTGAGCGTACGTTGGTACCTGCTCTGCTCCCACCGTGGGACCGACCTACTCACCAGGATGCCACAGCCAACTTCAGCTGCTGTGGCCTCAAAGATAGGAAATTAAGCTAGGAGTCTTTAGGAGGGTTGAAATTTGTTAGTGTAACACTGCTGCTGTGTTTGGGTTTTTCTTGGTTGTTTTTTTTTCCATGTTTTTCTGTCTTCGCCCGACTCTTTGTTTTTCTTACAACTTCATCTTTGCAGGATTTTCTATCCAGAGTGTGGAGTACAAGCCGCAAGTTCCTCCTCCCTGCCCCGTGTTTTCATATCCATTTCCAGATAGCACAAAACAGTGTGTGAGGATTTCCCCCCTTCCCAACCTGCAGTTCTATTTTTCTAGTAAGACATAAGTGGCTTTGCATAAATTCATATGAAAATACAGCTATATGATGCTTGGAAATTAAAGCGGACTGTCTAATGATAGTTCCCTCAGGTCTTCATTAGGGCTGAGGGCCGTGTTGTGGTAGAAGCCTGTACAAACCTTTCAACAGAACATACATCGGCCAAGTCATCATGATTTTTAAGAGGAGAAAGTGCAGTAGCAATTGCTCATCTTTTTCTTTATTTGTATTTATTTTCTTTTATAAAGCTCGCAGAAGAAGTAGAGTCTGCTTTGACAAGGAAAGATGATCAAAGTCTGCTTTCGTACATGTGGCCCCTTGTTGTATTTCATTACTTGGTCTTTCAATTTCCAGACATGAAAAGAGAGATACCTACCCAAATCTTCACGTAACATGCAGAGGGGGAAAAAATGAGCTCTTGAGGGAAACTAGCTATCATCTGGGCTTGTGTGAGATAACCAAAACCCATCTGGATAGGAAAGACATTACTTTGAAAGTGCAGCAGGTCCTTTGGCTTGGATTAGGGTGGGTTGTTTTTTTTTAATAGAAAAACTTTTAAAAAAAGAAGTGATATTCATAAATTGGAGATTTGCTATGTTTGCTAAAATCATTATATCTGGAATGTGAAAATAGAACAAAAAAGAGAACCAAGAAAATCTTTACAGTACACCTGTTAGTTTTCTGAAGAACAGGATTTCATGCTGGAGATAGAAAGAGTGGAGATCAGTAGCTTTCTTCAAAGGCCACCATTACCTTTTCATAAAAGCCTTTCTTTCTTGGTGTGGTTAGTTGGAACGTTTATCTGAATAGCCAGGTTGTCTTTGGTCTGTCTTCTGTATTTTTGGCATTCTTGGCTCTTAGATGAAATAGCCCTGTGGGTGAAGTTGCCCTGTAGCTGTAATTTCTTTAACACAGTTCCACTTGTTTGGTGCGGGCATACTCTGGGTATTATTTGCATGGCAAAAACAAGTTACCCAATTCCCAGGCTATCTTGACAGATACAGGATCTCTTCTTAGCTACGGTTCCACAAACATACCCAGCCTGGCTTCCAGGTGGTTTATCTTCCTCTTCAACCATTACTAGTACCAGTAGCGGTAGTAGTCATGTATTAACTCTCAACTCCAGGTCTTTTTGTGTCTCCAGACACAAAATCTTGGAGCAAAATTTGGCCACGGTATAGCTCATAAAACCTGGTGCTTGAGCAAGTGCAGAAATCAAGCTGACTTGTGGTTCTACTCCATTAACTGGTTTTCATCATTTTAATGAGGTTGAATTTGCAAATCCGTTGCAGTAGCTTTTAAAGAAAACAGTGTATGTAATAATGTGTTTCCTTTAAATATATGCATCCCTACTGAATAGAGAAAATGATAATTTTCAAAAAGTCGTATCTCTTCTCTTCTCTTTTTTTTTTTTTGGCATCTGTGTTCCCTTCGCTGAAGAAGGTGAAGAGGAAGGGAGAAATTCTGTCTGCAAACTGCTGAAGCAGCATCCTGCGGAGATCCGCACAGCAAAGATGTGCACCGCTTCATTATTTCATAGCAACAGGTGTGCTGGCTTAGCACAGAATCACTCTCTCATGCTTTCTCCTCTTCAATTATACCTCTTCCTGGAGCTGGCAGCTGCAGCGGAGATCAGCCTCCTCCCCTGCTGTACTGAGCCTCAGTGATTTGTTATTCCATATGGTTGAGGTCTGCAACCTGACCAGAAGCTCAGCGCCTTACACAGGGGCGAGGGGAGCAAGAAGGGTATGCATCCCCCTTTTATGTTTTGAACTCCTGGCGTCCTTCCATACTTGCTCATGTCCTCACTCCTGAGCGAGCAGCATTCGGATTAACTCCTGGGTGACTCCGGTGGGAGCAGCTAGCCTGCAAAAAAGCCCCTGAGCTGTGGAGAGATCAGGTTATGGCAGTGAGTGACTGTCTTGGAGTTGGACTAATTGGAGGGCTGTAGCCTCTGTCCCACCTGATGTGGCCTTTCAGGGCTTTTCCTCCTCATTTCACAGAATCACATGGGGTTGGAAGGGACCTCTGGAGATCATCTAGTCCAACCCCCCTGCCAGAGCAGGTCCACCCAGAGCAGGTTGCACAGGAATGTGTCCAGGTGGGTTTGGAATGTCTCCAGAGAAGGAGACTCCACCACCTCACTGGGCAGCCTCTTCCAGGGCTCTACCAGCTTCAAAGTAAAGAAGTTCCTTCTCATGTTTAGGTGGAACTTACAGTCAAGTTTGTGCCTATTTCCTCTTGTCCTGTCCCTGGGCACCACTGATAAAAGACCGGCCCCGTCCTCTTTTGAGGTTGTGTGTATGCAAGGAGGATGTGAATTAGGGGCAGGACTCAAAGTAAATTCTGCAATAATATTTTTGAGATTACTTGTGCTGTATCAATACCCGTTGTATTCTTTTTCTCCGTTCCCCCTTTTCCATGTGTCTTTTGAAGAAGTTGGCATTTAATCATTTGAGGTTGAAGCAGTTGGACAAAAAGTGTAGGTTTGCATGAGGGAGAGCTGGAAAGAGGACTCGTTCTTATTTCAGGTCCTTCTAAACTTTGCCAGTCGATCTGCCCAACTGGAGAAAACATGCATATATACCTTGGGAAAATCTGGCACTGTGTCATGTTAATTACAGAAAACATACAGAAAATATCCTGTTCTCCTGCTATTTTAAAATGCTATAAATCGTGTGGCTTCCTGTGATGTCATGTGTGTCATTGTTTAATGTGAGGTAGGGGATGGGAAAGGTAGGTGATGTACTTTCTACACAAATCAACTTCAGAAAAATTGATGGTTTGACCTTCATCCATAGGAAAGGAAGAGATAGGAAAGCTGTGTGTTTAATGCTCGGAAAAGTAAAGAATAATCATAAAGACAGGAAAGGAAAAATACTTTTTAACACATGATTTCATTGTTACTTCTTTCGCTGGTAATTTATTAGCCCAGCAAATGTTGACTATGACAATTAAATAGTGCTTGACCTCACTGTGAAAGGACTGCTAGGTTTAACAGAGCAAGCTTAATTCTTAAGAGATCCTAATATTTGGAGAGATTGAGTTTGACATTTGCTGTGTTGTGAATGAGGGAACTTGTGATGTCTACCTGAATGTTGAGTAACTTTTTTTTTTTTAAATGGCTTTTTCCATGTGACATGTGAGAACGGTTACATTAGAGGCAAGGGACAGTCTGCACAGCTGAGGGAGATGCAGCTTCTCCTGGGGTGTTCTGCAATTGAGAACCTCCATAGAATGGCAGAATCACCTTCCTCGACCTGCTGGCCACGCTTCTTTAGATGCAGCCCAGGATGTGGTTGGCCTTCTGGGCTGTGAGCTCACATTGTCAGCTCATGTCCAGTCAGCTCATCCACTAGTACCCCCAGGTCCTCCTTGGCATGGCTAATCTCAAGCCCTTCATCCTCAAGCCTGTGTTGATACCAGGTGATACCCAACCGAGGTGCTCGACCCTTCACTTGGCCTTGTAGAGCCTCATGAGGTTCACATGGGCCCGCTTCTTGAGCTTGACCAGGTCTCTCTGGATGGCATCCCATCCCTTAGTCATGTAAACTGCACCGCTCAGCTTTGTGTCATCCTCAAATTTGCTGAGGGTGCACTCAATCCCACTATGTCATTGATGAGGATATTGGGCAGTACTCGTCCCAGTAGGGGCCCCTGAGGGACACCACTCATTACCGATCTCCATCTGGACATCGAGCCATTGACTAGTACCCTCTGGATGCAACCATCCAACCAATTCCTCATCCACTGGCCAGTCCACCCATCAAATCCATATTTCACCAATTTAGAGAGAAGGATGTGAGGGACCATGTCAAAGGCCTTGAAGAGGTCCAGAGAGACGACATCCATAGCTCTACCCTTGTTCACTGATGTAGTAAACTGGAGTTGATTAAAATTTTTGCATCTAAACAAATCTACTTGGGGGTGACACTTGCCTCAAATATTTGAGATCTGTTGCAATCTCAGTGAAGCTACTCTAAGAAAGTGAGACATCGGATTAAATCTTTAAAATGTGCTTCTGACTCTTAACAGGCAGCCTTAATTTCAGGAGCGAGGGGATTTCTTTTCAGTGTATGTTCAATGAAGATTTCTGGGATCAAACTTTTCATGCTTTAATGACACCAGCGGGCAAAAACCTGGTGGCTTAATTTCTCTTTTAGGCGTATATATTTGCCAAAAAACCAAAGAGCAAGGGAAACCTGGTCCTTCTTTTTCAATTTATTTCTTCCTTCCTTCCTCCCCCCCCAGTTTATTCCTAAATCAAGTCACAGATTGAGTGAGTTTTGTGTCTGGCATCCTTTTATATCCATCTTCAACATGGACCCAGACCTCAGGCCTGATCTATGCGTCAAGCGACGTCCTGGTGCTCTCGGACTCCAGGATGCTGACATAAATGTCTGAATGCTTCTGTATAAGCAAGGTGCTGGAAGAGTAAAGGTGCCCCAGTGTCTTGGAAGAACTTGTTTGTCTTGGCAAGGTTTGGTTGGGTTTTTTTGCAGTTAGTTTGTAATTCAGCCTTTTGGTGAAGCAGCTGCCTCTGAAACACCTTTATTAATCTGAATGATAGTTATATCTGTATAGGCTTGTTGTGTATACATCCTCCCTGTTCCTATTCTGTGTGCCCACCAGGTGTTGGGGACAGGGCAGGAGTCTCGGGGAGAGGGGATGGTAGCCTGGCTTGCTTTCATTGGTCTTTGGCACCCTCCCTTGAAGGCAGGCTATCCTGGGCAGTTTCTTCCTGTCCTGCTTGGCCATGGAGATGCTGGGAAATTGAGGTGCTGACGAGGGGCAGACGTGGAGAGGAATTCCTCTTTTATTTCACCTCCACTACTTTGTGCACAGATCTCCTTCTCCCTGCCCTTGCCTCTCTGCTTCCTTCACCGCCCCAAAATCTCAGTCTATAACAAAACTAGCTTTTAATCCTTTGAGTAGCTTGAGCTTTGCTGTGAGGCGTTCAAAGATAGAAGCTGAGGCACTGGAAAAAGAGCTGATTCTTTTATCTTAGTGTGTCTGGTATCATGTTCATATTCCCAGTTAAAAAGAGACCTTTGTTTCCCTGCTGGTGAGGAGGGCTTGAGAGTGTGGTGAGACTAGAAGTTTCTGATGTGTGTTCCTCTGATCCCATAGTAGCATATAGTTGGAGCTCAATTGCTGCTCAGTTGGTTTTTTTGAACTACATAATTTTCTTTAAATTGCACATTTTGTAAACTGACTTGAAGAGTTAATAACTGTTTTAATACTAACTTGTAGGAACGTAGTCCAGGTTAAAAATAAAATTACAGCTGTTGGGACCAGACTGAGTTCAAGGTTTATTAGTATTAATATTGTCTTCAGAAAAAAAATATCTGTCCTTATTAGCAAGGTTTTGGGTTACAGGCCATTACCTGATCAGCAGGATCACAAGTGCAGCAAAACAAACTGCGTGTCAGCATTTACTTCCCAGCATTTCTTTCTTTGTGCGACTAAAACTAAAATGCAGAATTGTGGTTTTGTTCTTGGCTCTTCTTCACTGGCCCTCCGTGAAAACAAGCTCCCATCTGGCAAGCCAGGTAGCTAGCACCATCACTATGAATTCAAGCTATGCAGTAACCGGATATAAGGAGAAGGGTTCTTGCTTAGACATGCAGTCCTAGATTTGACTACCTTGTTTTTAAGACAGATGTGAATATGCCCTAGGGGAAGAATAATGTGTTTGGTGTTTTTTTTTCCCCCTGTATAGCCTAGTCCTTCAAAACCGAGTCTCTAACTCTGTGGCTTTTCCCTTTCTCCCTTTCCAGTCCTTCCTCCGGTGCTGGTTCCAAGGCACAGCGAGTACAACCCTCAGCACAGCCTCTTGGCCCAATTCCGCAACCTGGGACAAAACGAGCCCCACATGCCGCACAACGCTACTTTCCTGGACTCTTTTCAGCAACCCAATAGCCACCCGTTCCCCCACTCGCCCAACAGCAGCTATCCGAACTCGCCTGGAAGCAGCAGTAGCACCTACCCGCATTCTCCAGCCAGCTCAGACCCGGGAAGTCCTTTCCAGATGCCAGGTACAGTCAACTTCAGTTCCTCTTCAGAAGAGACATCACTGGTATCGTGATTTTTTTGCTTAATAACAGCAAATTATCAGCTCACACTTGTGTTCAATAGCGAGCCAAGAAGTGTAAGGTAATGAAGACTATGTAATCATTTTGTCTGGTAATAGCACTGAGGGTTTTAATATCGTGCCTCTCTCAAACACAGTTAGAACATTACAGTAAAACTCTTCTGGGGCAGTAGGAGGGGTTCAAAATGTTTTGTGGAGCAGTTCAACAGTTTATCCCACAAAGCGTAGTATTTACTGCTCAAGAAGTAGAATGCTACAGATCATCCTTGCTCAGGAAAGAGATCACCATAAATTCAGCACGAGGCTTTAGTTCTGCAGAAGAAGGATGTTTCTCAAGGGGATCGTGCTATTGCTACTTGATAAAATTTCTTCACATAATGATGTAATTGCAAGAAACAAATATACTTCAACTGAGAATCAGTACCTTAAGACCCTGAAAAGAAATCTTCAGGCTGTTTTACTTCCTAAAGTCAAAGAAGTACCAACGTTTCTTTATTGACTAATGTCTGTAGAAAATTCTGTGAAGCTGTCTTTTTTTTTTTGGTCTTTACAAACAGATAGATAAAAATACTGCAGAAGCAGTTTGTGACTCTTGATCTAAATGATAAAAATACTGCAGAAGCAGTTTGTCACAGATTTCTTTATCTAAATGCTGGGAGAAGGACTCCATAGAAATGCTTACTGATGTTCTGTTTGGATGTTTTCTTCTGGGGCTGAGGGCAGGGCATGTGTAAACAAAGCAGTAGGCTTCTGAAAATCTGTTTTCTATTACATGAAACTAACATCCATAGATTTCTGCTGCTAATAGTTGTTTCCCTTTAAAATTTTTGTGAAGTGAGTGAAGACTACTGAATTTGCAGAGGCAGGAGGGAAGGAAAGAGAGTTTGTATTGGCTTTTTTAAAAATTGTGAAAAGTTGCTACAAACCCAGCTGTCTTTCCTTCCTTTGGGGTTTGGTTGTGGGTTTTTGGGTTTTTTTGGTTGTTTTTAATATGATTGGTGTGGTTGGGGCTCTTCCAGCAGAGATAAAGGCTTCTCTAACAAGGTCTTCCTGAACATTGGCGTGTGGAAGTTCACTTGATCTTTGAGGGTCTGTTCTGTCCGCGTGCCCGTAAAGACAAGTCAGCAGCTGCAGTGAAGAAATTGAATCAGAGGAGAGGTCAAGATACTGGTGTCCTTGATGCTTAGCTCTGGACAGTTGTCTGTCTTGCACTAATGAGGAAAGAGGCTGACTTTTGGACAATACAAAAAAAAAAAAGAGGAGCAGCAAAGTTATCCAGAGTTCTTGAACAATTTTTTAGCTACTGGCTCATTTGTCGCCTGTGGCCTTACAATCTTGTTTCCCTATCTGTGCATCATGTTTGCACATACACGAACATTTAAGGCTTAGTAAAGCACAAGTCTTAAACACCAGTGCGGACTGTTAAGCTTTTAATGCAGCCCCGTCGTAATCTCTGTCTTCCTCTGCTGCTCTCTCATTTGACTGAGAGTATCCAAGTAAGGGAATTAGCAAGGTACCTGCCCACAGTGGATGGAAAGCTCTCAACGCAGTATCTCCTAAGCAATAAACAGTTCAGAGATTTCATTAATATATCTTTTCTTAAAAATAAAAAAAAAAAAGCAAAAACCCAACCCCCAAAAACCACCACCCCACAGAAGCCCAAACCTTACAAAGCAGTGGTATGATTCTCCTGCCTTTTGTTGATGCTAATTTGGTTTTCAGGGTTTGGGAGGCTCCTGTGATTATTTGCTGTGGTCGTTTGCAATCCGTGCTCTCAGTAAGGGAAGTAAATGTGGGATGAGCAGCACCCGTGTTCACCAGAGACAGTACAGTGGTAATCTAATCTCAGGTTTTGCAGGGAAAGCTTTCAGGGACCAGGGAAGGATTTCTCTTTTGTGTGTACCTCTGTGCAATTGATTTGGAGGAGAGTGTCCTCTGGTGTCTTGGGAAATGGGGGCATTGGCAACTCCCTGCAGCTTCTAAGAAGCCATTTGGGAAGCTTTCCCAGAAGTGAAATAGGCAGCTGGAGGGCAATGCGAGTACTTGGCTGGGACGCTTCAAACAGGAGTGAAAGCAGTGTGTCAGTGAGTACGGTCATTGTGCAGGGGCTACTTTTATGCCAGTGATCCAAGCCTGAACGGGGCGGTACGGTAAGAGACACTGACAGATGTTATTCTTTAGAATTTGGGTTCCTGAATGCTTTCTACCGTTTCAAATCTAGGGCAATAGAGCTAATACTTTGCAATGGCAATAATAAGGTCCTGGATATACCTGGGATGTTTGCATACCTTGCTGATAGAATCACGTAGGAAACGGAAAAGTTCAAACTGAAAGTTTTCCGCTCCGGCTTTTGTTCATATTTACCATATTCGATATCTACTTCTGGCCTGGTCCTGAGACCCCTTTGCACCTTAATATCTATATGGTACCTTCAACCCGCAAAAAACGCGGGCTGCAAACTTAGCTGAGCTTTCTGTTGTGGCTTGATGGGGAGAAAGTGACTTGTTTTTATTACAGTTGTGCTTAAGATGCACAGTAATCCTTTGCTTTCCTGACTCAAGGTCCATGATTGCTTTCTCGGATTTCTGGTGGGTGGAAGTTTATAGCTGAGTCAGGCTGGAAGCATTTCCAGGCTAAAACTGTTTACGTGGGGTATGTATATGTACTTTAAAGAGAGGAAAGGACTCTTGTATCTCTACCTTTTCTATATTTAGCTGATACTCCCCCTCCTGCTTACCTGCCTCCGGAAGATCAGATGACACATGATACCTCCCAGCCGATGGATACTAACATGATGGCACCTGCGCTTCCCCCTGACATACACAGAGGAGGTAAGACCACTTTCTTCTGGTCTTCTGCTTTGCTTCTTAAGAGTAAAGAACTTTCAGAACTGCCTTGTAATCATTGAGTTTTAATTTTGGATCTCTGTTGTCTCCGGAAATCTTTAGCTGTGGAAAAGAAGAAAAACCGCCCTGTAGTTTTTTTCTGTTGTTGTAAGGGATGACATAGTAAATCTGGAGATAAAAAGCTGTGATTACATTAATTTATTGGAACAATGCAGTTAATGCTATATAAAGCCACTGAATTGTGGATGACAGTAGATACTGTCAAGTATAGTTCTCCAAGCGAAGAGTTGATCAGAGGATGGGTGCTAATACTGTCAGTTTTGTAAACACCCAAAGACATTTTACATGGGGAACTGGAGTATCTGTGTTTTTTCCTGACGCAGTACATCTCATGAAATTGTCTTATTATGTTTTTGTCCTGAATTCTAAACTTCAGTCCTTAAAGAGTATGCTCTGTTTTCAATAGTTTACCCTTCTCCTGGTCATAAGGGTGTTTGGGTTTGCTTTTTTGCTTTTGTTCCATCGTCTCTCCCCATCTTTGAGTCATGCAGTGGTAGCACTTGCTTCAGAATTCAGAGCTGTCTGCCCGAGGTGTGGCATCGCTACAGACTTTAAAATCTGTATTTAAAAAAAACCCCAACCCTATTGCTTTATGTAGTATGACACAGACATCTTTTTACACATTGCTTTTTAAAGCCTTTGCGGCCAGCCGTGACTGCTGAGTAAAGGATTTAGTGCATTCATCACATTGTGAGAAATAGCCCCTTTAGAGAACACATAAGCTTACACAGTTGTGGCCCATGCCAAGAAAGAGCAGCAAGCTGGATGCTGTGCCAGAATGATTATCAAGATCACAGGCATGTGAACAATATAACTGTTGTTTGATTTTTTAATTTTTTTTTTTCCACTTGTTCTGTTGCTAAGCTTAATGTCTGGTTTCAGGAAGTGTATTTGCCCTCTTAGAACAATTTGGATAGCTTTTGTGCTAACCTATTTACTCTCTGAGTGGAATGAGTTTTGCATGTGAGAAACCCCATCTGTAGCATTTCCACTTTTTTTTTTTTTATAATATATGTTCTCTGTGTGTAGTCCTTGCTGGCCCAAAGGACATTTATCAATGCTTGTGCCTAACCGCAGACTTTAGCGTGTTTGCCCCTCTCACAAAATACACGAGTGCTGTAGAATTCCTCTATTACATGAGAATTGATGAAAAGGATTTACATTTTTCTTCTTGCTTTTTAACATTTAACCATTTCAAATAAAAAGCATGTCTATTAGAATTTTTCTCTCCCAGTAGTTTAGTACAATGGATTTTTATCTTTGTCCCTTCATTTAAAAAAAAAAAAATACCTTGCTTTTGTATGCTTTCATGTGTTTGTTATTTGTATATGCATGCTGTAATTGCACTACTTCTACAACCTGCAGCAGATGTTTCTTTTTTTTTTAAAGAAGAGTTTTTACTGTGAATTTCACTGCAGCATTTTTGTTGCAAACTTTTTAGGAGCATGTTCTTCATGGTGATTTGTTAGTCTTAAGAGATTTGATTTAACAAGCTGCATCCTGTCAATGAAGTTGGGTAATTTCCATTGTTGGCCCATGCTGGGAATAGAGAGACTAAACGCACCTGCTCTGCATGACTTAAAGCAAATGTAAGGAAGTTAGTATGAAATCTGTGTGAGAGAGATATGATTCATTCTGTAAGAATGGCCAGCTGGCAAGATTTCTTCCTGACTTTGAGAACTGGGGCAAAGCTGCAGCTTTGATAATTGCTGGCATCTTCATGGGTATTAAGTGTAGTAACTTCTTACTAATAATTAATGACTGATTTTTATTATTTTTATTGTTTGGTTTTTTTTTTTACAGTGACGTGTAAGGATAGAAAATGGTAGGGTGTCAGGAAAGATCAGCTCCTTTTTACCACTATTTTAAAAAGCCAAGTTATTGGTCAGCAGTAGACACTACACTCGGAAGTTTTGCACAGAGATGTAGGATGTGTTATCCTGCTTTTGATTATTTGCCACCTTTTGTATCTGCTATGTACTGCTGGTTTGAGGGGGACGTTTGGTATTTTTTGTTTTGCATGCCTCGGAAAACTCATACCTTTGGGATCTGTGAACAGAGGAAAACATGAACACTGGTCTTAGTTGGCTGATTTCAGTAAAGACTTGGGGCTGGGAGAAGGAAACTTCTGGCCAGAGAAACGAATTTTCCCGTAATACCAGTCTTGATTTTCATTTTATCACTTTGACCTGTCGTTGGAGCTTTTATTGGCAAATTTGGTAGTTTAGCAGCAAGTCCAGCTGTGCTAGGGTTAGCAGTGAGATGGTCTCCTTCGCTGAAAAGAAACCACAGAAAGCCACCACATCCCTTGAAAGAATGTGCTCTGGGTGGAGATTTCTGAAGAAGCCCACGCTGTTGTTGGACACCCACTGGAAAGTAAAGACCTTCGCTGTCATGTGGAGAAATCATTCCCTGTGCACGGTCACAAGTGTTATCTCAAGACTTCCATGTGTGTCTAGAGCTTGATGGGTAGAAATGGTGAACCAGAAGTTTCCTATCAGCATTCTGCACGATTCCCAGCTGCAGTCAGGAGCTGCTGAGGAGGAGCTTCTTGTTACCAGAGTCTGGAAAACCACGTTCTGGGAAATCCTTGCTCTTACTCAACAAGTAACTCTTTTGGCGATGAACAGTTGCAGATTTTGCATGTGGTAGCACTTAATGAACAAAAGGTTCTCATTAAATAATATCTCCTTCCATTTCATCTGCTCTTCAGCCCAGCATAATTGTTAGGATCAGCCCAGCATAATTGTTAGGATCCTGCACGTTATGCCCTTCTGCAGCCTCCGATCCCAAGCAGTATCTCTTCATATTGAAGATTGTGCTTCATGTCTGTTCTGCAGACAAGTGTCTGTCCCTGTTAGTTTTTGAAGTCTCTTACCCTTCCCTCAAGAAGCCCAGGAGAAAGACTTGTGCGTGCCCCGAGTACTGCAAGATTGATCTGCTGACGTGTATTTAACCCACCTTGCTATACGTCCTGGTACTCAAAGTTACAAACGGGTCTTTGGTGTGTGATGCTGTTTCTCCCTGTGACTATAAAACTTCACAGTAAGCACGGAATGGACTTATAATTTGGTAGCTGAGTAAAAATGGACTGAAGCAGAAGTTCGTTTACTAAATTGGAAGAAAGCTGAGCTGTGCGATGGCAGTGTTTCTCTGCTGTCTGCGCCCACACCGTAGCATTTTGTAGAAGGTGCAGCAGGGATATTGGGGCACTGGTTGGTGTGTGCCCGGGAGCTTCCTGCCCTTTTCTGTTGATATCTAGTGGCAACCTCTGTCTCTTGTGAGTCTTGTGCAGGTAAAGTTGAGGTGGAATTACTCTGTTGTATGTCCGTGGCTATGAAAAGTTCCAAAATAGCTGAAGGTAGAAGAGCCTTTATTTAGCTGCAGTTGCTTATCCAGCTCATCTCTCAGTGATCTTCAGCCGAAATCTGCAAGTTTAGGAATCTTTACATCTCGAGTCTGTGTTTCCACGCCATTAGATTGTAACATTTCCATCGTTGCTCCACAGATGTTCAGGCAGTTGCTTATGAAGAGCCGAAGCACTGGTGCTCCATTGTCTACTATGAGCTGAATAATCGCGTCGGGGAGGCATTCCACGCTTCTTCCACCAGCATCCTGGTGGATGGCTTCACTGATCCTTCAAACAACAAGAACAGATTTTGCCTGGGGCTGCTCTCGAACGTTAACCGCAACTCTACCATTGAGAACACTAGGCGGCATATTGGCAAAGGTGAGTTTTGGATCTTTGCATCCATTTTTTTAGGGTTTTGGGAGCAGGGAGGGAAGGGGTGTTTCCCATAGATATGACAACCTGGGCCACTTGCCTCAAGAGGTCTTACAAGCAAAGTATTGTTCTTACCTGGTGTGTAATTACAGGAAGGTTTTACCCTTAATCAATTTTTAATTGTCTGAAGGTTATCATAATCTGAATTAGAATGAGAGTTTAAGGCAGTTTGTCTAATGAAGTGCCTTGATATGTCTTGATTGTTGGTGTATATGGAAATCAGAATTATAGTTCTTGGCACCAAATCTTTAGTTAGCCTTATTTCCAACATAAATTAGCTATCCTAACATGTATTTAGAGAGACAACCTGCTAAAACAGTTTTTCCAAATTCATTTTTCACAGGCTGGTGATTCTTTCAGTGCAAATTTTATGTTTCTCTTCTATGGCTGTGACAGTGTCCTGCAAAAGGGAAAAGCTTCTGGGTTTTGTCTGACTTCTATAGTCCTCTTGTTCTGGGAACTCGCCTATAATGCTAATGATAGGCAAAACTGACATTGCCCCCTGCAATGGGACATTCCTGCCAGACAAATTTTTCAGGTGTTTACGTTATTAATAAGCTCTAAATTTTCTGAGAAAATTGTGGGTTCAGATTGTGTATGTTGCAAGTGCAGATTAATGAAGTTTCTTCCTCCTCCTTAAAGGAGGAAAGAATTGAAGCTGAAGAGAACTATCAGCTCTTCAACTTTGAGCCCTCGGTCTGCAGAGGTTTTTCTCTGCGTGAGGAATTGTGCAGCTCTCAGCAGTACACCACACCTGTGCTGTGCCACTCAAGTCCGAATACTTCTTCCTTCTTTTTCTCCCCATCCGTCTTACCAAGTATCAGGATATTTATTTAACACCTCATTCATTTTCCTGTTAAGAGTAACCCAGCTGCAAGCAGAGGTCTGCTGAAGCACTTAACTGCATATGTACCGAAGCAGAGCGTGGAATAGACAAAGATGCTGTTGATTAAGTAAACGTGTACAACTAATGATGGTGTAGAACTGTTAATCTTCAGGGAAGGAGGAGTAAATTCTGAACTTGAAGGCGTAGCCATTAATGTTTTCACAGATCAGGTACCCACACAGGTACGTGCATAGTCAGCAGCAAAATCTTACATGACAGAGCACAGTCGAGGCTTTCTGACTAGACTTCAGTTTAGCTTTTAAATTCTGTGTGTTTGTTTCTCTGACCTGTGACACGGTGGCAGGTGAAAGGTTTAAGCAGCAAATAATCCATTTTTAAACACAAAAAGCCAATTTTCTTGCTTTCATAAGGCCTTTGGAATGGAGTGGAACTGACAGCAAATCTCTACAAAGGTGCCCTGTATGGCACTCTTCTGGGGCTTGCTGCCATCAGTGGCAGGTGAGGGAACAAGCAGCAGAAGGAAAAAAAACTGTAAAATTGGTGTGTACCCTCATTTGACAGATATATATATGAGGAATATAGAATCACAGAATCATTTAGTTTGGAAAAGACCCTTAGGAACATCGAGTCCGGCTGTAAAGCTAACACTGCCAAGTCCACCACTTAACCACATCCCTAAGTGCCACATCTACCCATCTTTTGAATACCTCCAGGGATGGTGCCTCAACCGCTTCCCTGGACAGCCCATTCCAAGGCTTGATAACCCCTTCAATGAAGAATTTTTTCCTAATACCTAATCTAAACCTCCTCTGACATAATGGCCCTTATACAGCCTCAAGTTTTCTTTTTCTAGCTCTCTGGAATTAAAGCGAGCTGAAAAAACTCACACTACCCAAAATAGCATTCAGGACTTTTCCAGAGAATCTAGCTTGGGACTGCTTTAGTATCTACAAACTATGCAGTAGGTTTCTTTTGTCTCCTCTTGCGTTCCCAATTACTATTCTAAATAATTGTGACAAGAAAGAAGTTCCAAGTGGTCAAGCCAAAACTGCTGCAGTACTTGCTAGTTTATTGGTTTTGAATATACAACGTGTTAAAATGCAGGCTATGTAATTTGCTTTACATACACATACATACACACCCTCCTTTCAAATCGCTTTCTGATGAAACAGAAAAGTAAAAATCAAGTTTGAAGGCAGACAGATGGTCTGATACACAACTAATGCTTATCTCTTTAAGCAGAAACATTTGTCTGTGGAGAGAAAGCATGGAAAACAGATACACAGCGTGAATTTATCTAACCACCCTATGTCAACCTCCCCCTCCTAGGTGTTCATCTCTATTATGTCGGCGGGGAAGTGTACGCTGAGTGTCTTAGCGACAGCAGTATTTTTGTGCAAAGTCGGAACTGCAACTACCATCATGGTTTCCACCCCACCACGGTCTGCAAAATTCCCAGTGGCTGCAGTTTGAAAATTTTCAACAATCAAGAGTTTGCTCAGCTTTTGGCTCAGTCGGTGAACCATGGCTTTGAGACGGTGTATGAGCTGACTAAGATGTGCACTCTCCGTATGAGTTTTGTAAAGGTACGTGAAAATCTTCTTGAGATTATTTTGCGAGCAAAATAAATTACTTTTACTTAATGTGGTGATTTTGAATGGCGCAGTGCCTCCCTCCATCGACCTGTTGTCTTTGTGGATGACCTGCATCTGATGCACATACTTCGAAAGCTTGAGGTGACCTGTAGAAGGCGTTTCTTCACATAAGTCTGTAGTCACTTGTGAAGCGTTTCTATCATGTCTGTTAACTATTCTAATTTCATTGAATTGCCTCTTGTAAAGTTTCAGGGTTTCAGTAGAATTTTTGTATTTAATGTATGTGTAGATAGTCTATAAAATTATTTGCATAAGTACTCTGGAACTACGGTGCTTGTCTTTTGAATTTTGTGGGGTATGGCACGATACAGTACAAGTACGTTTTGAGAAGAATTGAGTCATTAATTATTTGGCCTAAGAGTGGAAAAGCCACCAATCAATTACGTAGCATCAGCTTTTGCTCCTTTTTTTTTTGTCCATTGTTATGGTTCGTGCTATCTGTAACGAGGCCCAGCTGAACTTCATGCTTCTGTTCCTGGGTGTGGTATTTTTGGAGAGTGGAGCTGGGACTGCGGTGTAAGTCATTGATAGCAGTTGTGGGAGTGTAGATAGCTTAATCCTCTAAATCTGTCTTGACCAGCAACTCCCAAATTAGGAGCTGCAGTAGTTATTTAGAATAATACACATACCTTTCTATTCTAGGGGGTCATGCAAGGTCAAGATTTGTGATGTGGCTGCGAGTGTCAACATGTGTACTGACATAAAACGGCTGGTCACATGTATGAGAGTAGCCAAATGAAAATGGTAATATGCTGAAGGGCTCTTCTTGATAGGAGGATACAAACTTTGAGATGTGTCAGGACAGGGGTTTCTAAAATGGAATAGGTTGTTTATAGCTCTGTATTCTGTAGGGTTCTATGTGAACAGTTGCACGGGACCTCCTGCCTGTTGGGTATTGGCACTGCGCAGCGTTTAGAGCTGCTGCCACCTGCGTTGGGATTAATATAGAGGGGTTGATAGGGGTTATATATAATGTAGAGCAGGGCAAAATGTACCTGCAGGCATCTTTAGCCTTGTCTCCAGACCAGCCCCCAAAACGGGTCACTTACAAAATTATTTCAAATGCTGTTTAAATATCCAGTTGTATCTTTGGTAATTACTGTAACTGGATGGGGTATGAGCTGAAACAAAACCTGTCTTGTCTTCACTTGAGAAATAGCCTGCTAGGAAATGACCATGCCCTCTTTCTTCAAAGGGGAAAGTTTCTGACTTATTGCTCGTTTTGTCGTATCTTGTGAATGATGCTTTGGTTCTTGTCAGACAGATGCCTCACCCCCACTTCCATAATGTTAGTCTATGACCTCATTTTTTAATTTGTTGATCTGTTTGGCAGCATTTCCCCCTCAATTTGTTCTATTTTTGGTCTTGGCAGAGAGGACTTGATTATCCCCCTCTTCAGAGGTTTTATTGGGACATCATGCAACTGGCAGTGAGGCATGGGGAAATTTTGTGCTGCCACAGGTTAAGTCTTTAAGAATTTAAAGACTTCTATTCCGAGAGATCTCAAAATGGCATTTCCTCCAAATGTAGGGGGTTTTTTGCTTGTTTGTTGAAACGTGATAATAGTTGGTGTATCGAGGGTGTTATTCTACTCTGCTGATAACGACTGTTGAAAGCTAGAGTATTTTGGTAAGAAGGAAGATTATTGAAGTATGCTTCTCACATACCTGGTATTATAAAATAAGGTGATTTTTTTTTTTTTTTCTTTCCCTACTTATGATTCTTTTTCCAGGGTTGGGGAGCTGAGTATCATCGCCAAGATGTAACGAGCACTCCATGCTGGATAGAGATACATCTTCATGGTCCCCTTCAGTGGCTGGATAAAGTACTTACTCAGATGGGCTCTCCTCATAATCCTATTTCTTCAGTGTCTTAAAAGGTCCCAAGCTCCTGCATTTTGGAAACAATTGAGCCTTGCATGTACTTGAAGGACGTATGAGTCAGACACACACATTTTTTTTTAATATTTTTTTTTTCCCCTGAACTGGCAACAGCTGAATAAGAGCCATGGAAATACTTGACTTCTGTGACCAACTGTTGGATTCCAAAAAATCCCTTTGACATACTGTCGGTATCAAGAATTTTAGTTTACATTGTAACGTACTATTGCAAAGTTGATTTGCAGGGCTCAGTGTGACGGGGACGACCGAGCCAAAACCACAGTCTGTCAGACCAAGTTCCTGAAGGATCTTCCTGTAGCTGGCACTCTGAGGTTCTCTTTCTTCCTTACGTTCAGCGCTCACTGTTTTCCCCTGCGTCCTCTGGGGCTAAGAGCTGATGTTGGTGAAGTCTGCTTTTGGCAAGCTGTCCGCAATACATTTTAAAACCATTTGTCTAAGTTGATGGTTACTGTTCTCTTTAAAAGAAAGAAAAAAAAAAAAAAGAAGTCATAAGGCTTAATCTCAATAACTGTGTAATAATCTTTGAAATTGTGTCCTGACCATACTGCTGTAAGAATGTTAGGTATGTTTTTTTGCTAAATGTATGTACGGTGTATTTGAAAGTTTAGAAATTAATTAGATTTAGACCATAAAGGAATTAGGAATATTTGAATGGGGGGAGGTGGGACTGGGAAGGGAAAATGACAACTGAATTGTAGAATATATTGTAAACATAGCTTGTTAGTTTAAACTGAGGTCTGAGTTTTGCTGTGCATTTCATTTTTATAGTGGCTTCATCTTGTTAATTCTGACTATTTTTGCCTCTTCGTTTTCCCCCAAAACAATTGCGCAGCTGGTTAATTCTTTTATCCATGAAGAGGACAAAACGATTAATTCCTGCAGTTTGAAGGCTGCAGGTCTATGTATTTCAAGACAAAATTGTACAGAGTGCTCTTTAAGTATGGAGCAGTTTTATACAGTTTATGTGACAGAAGTAGGCTTTTAATTTTGTAAGAGAATTCTGTTTTGCCAAACCTAGTAACTGTTAATTGTTTGGAGGACTTCAAAATCCCTGTGTGGGTCTATTTCAAACTTTAAAAAATATATATTTTTAATTTTTACTTTTTTTTTTTTTTACTGCTTGGTTTATTTTCTTCTCTTTGATCTTTTATATTCACGTACGCTGTAGTACTTTATTCCAAAACTAGCGGGTCCTCTTTACTGGAAGTTTTGAATAAAACCTGTTGTTACTGCTTACATTTGATTAAAACCTTGTCTTGTCCGCTTCTTAGTAGGCTCTTAACAAACCAGATAAAGATACGGTCTCGGAGGAGGAACAACTAGAAATGAAGACACGCCGAGCTTAGACAGTTATGATTAGTTCAGGTTAGTAACCCTACTAAACTCAGTATATGATACAAACGAGGACTCTGGGGAGAAAGATTAGGCAAGATTAGAATGGGTGCAGTAAAGTACCCATTACATACACTGAAGTATCCTAGCCACTTAGTTAAATTTCTGTGAGATTTCAACATACAGTATCTGTACGAGAAGAGATTTTGCTGAGGTTGCACTGTCAGCAGGCTCTCGCTTGTTCCTTGCCATGGTTGTGGTGAAGACCCTAGATGCTCCTTTCCCTGACCTCTGCCTTTCCTCTGTGTAGAGGCAACTGTCCGTTTGCAGCTGCAAAATGTCTGTCAGGTGCTGGGATGATGGAGTTTGAGAGGCTTGGGGCTGACTGGAGATCCAGCGCCTGTGCCTGGCTATAATGGACCGTGCAGGGCAAACAGGAGCATGAGAGAAAGCTAAGCAATGGACATGGATGTGTGTTCAGCCAGATGTATGCATGTGTGTGTCACTGTAATAAGTAATAGCACTTTTCTGGAGAGTTAGTCAATCCCTTTTTTTTTCTTTCTTTTTTTTTTTTTTAAAGTTAATTCCATTGTTTTGTTCAGTATACAATTTTAAAACTAACCCTTCTCCCCCTCCTAAGATGAAAAAAAAATCCATAATGTTCACGTTCCCTATTTAAGAGAACTTGGTTAGTCACGTTTTTATATTTGTAAGTTCTAAGAACAGATTCTTTTTTAAAAAAAAATTCAATGTGATGTCTATTTTTCATAAAGAAGCAGTCATAGCACAAATGCAAGTCTTAAAAAAAAGTAAAATTTAAAGATGACCAAGAAGAGAAAGAATGCTGTTTGCTGTTCAGTCACTGTCTCTGTTTTTTCCATCTTCAGTCCCTGCTACATTAACTCCCAGCTGTTCCCAACCAGTTTCCTTCCTTCTGTTGGAATACAGCACTGAGGCAGGGATTTTTTTTTTTATCAGTGCTGTAACCATCCATCATGTGAGTCTTAAGTGTGTTTCTATTTGGATGTTTTCATATTTGGATGATCCTGTGCAAGTTCTGGTAAATTTTGAAATAGCTTTGGGGTAAAAAAAGACAGTTTTATGTTGTGACTGCTTGTGAATGTTAGTGTCTCATGTGTTTTGGGCTGTAATGCCTCTCTGTTTTTCCTAAACAGGGGTTAAAATAGGAAAATACTGCAGTGTCTCAGAAACCTTCAGTGGTAATACCTCTGAGGGTCCCAGTTTTTTTAACTTTTTAACTTGCTTCAACAATTGTTGTGAATTTTTCTGTGCTGTTCATACTGTTGAAGTCAATAATATTTTCTTTATCTATTATCCAGCTTTTTGTTTGTGGTGAGGAGACATTAGGCGTAAGGAAAAGGGCACCTTCATGTGATGGCACAGAGTATCCCAGCTGCACTTTATTAAATAAGCTGAGTGGATTGGGGTAGCACCTGAGACTAATAGCCAGAAAAATAGGAGGCAGGACAGAAGTCACCTTGGATGAGGCAACTGCTAGCCTGAGGCTCTCGTGAAGAATTTTGGAGTATCTTGGAGAAGTTTTTCTACTGATTTGCCCCACTTCAAGTAGTTGGAGTCAGAAAGCTGGAAAAGGAGAAGGACAAGACAGAAGGAAAAGAGTTTCTTGCTGTCTTCTCACAAAACAGAGAATGATGAGAGCTAGAAACTCAGAGAGAGCCTACGGTGTCAACTCTGTTACCAGGTGAGTCCCTGCTGCCTCTTTGGTTTTGTTTCTCCTGGGTCTAGTCTTCTGAACAAAAAGAGTTAAACACAGAAGGCACTACTTCAAGGTGAAAAGCCAAGAAGGTCCCTGTTAGGAGAAACCAAAAGGTATGGGTAACTGTTTCAGAAAAAGGGTTGAGGAAGAGCAGTGAACGGTAGATTTGGAGGCAAATGCTTCCATGGAGCTGAATGTGTTTTGAAATCTGTGCTTTGGCTTTTATGTACTGGAAAAAAAACTATTATCCCCAGGTGGAGTAGACTTTTTAACCATTTAAAAGTCTCCGGTGAACCTTTAAAAGACTTGGTGAAAGCCAAGTCATGGTTACTTGTGTGGGTTTAGGAAGGGATGGAGAGAAATAATTCATGTTTTAACATGCCCTGTATCAAAGAATCATGGACCTGATCTTCTAAGGCTCACTAACCTGGTATTGCTATCTAGTTTGATAAAGCCATTCCCATACTAAATCACTTTTCTTGCTACTGTAGCTACATTTTCACAACTGCAGTTATCTTTTCTAGCCTCAAAGAATGCAGTTCTGTGACTGTGGTCGTTTGGAAACAATAAATCAATGCAGAGATGCCTAAAATTTATATGGTGTACCTGTCACCTTGATTTTTTTCCCTTTGTTTTGCCACACTAAACCTTTGATTGACGTCTTGGATGGTAGCTGTGTTTTGCTGGTCTCTCTGTTGATTGCTGCTGGTTCATTCTGCTCAGCACACTGTAGCCTCTTACTCTGCTCTTGAGATTCATGATTCATAACCATGAAACTGGCAGTCACCTTTTTCTGGATGCACGCCTAAATATACAACATAACTCTACCATCACCAGTCATGGTAGAGCAATATATTTTTTTACACGCATCATCTCGCAGTTCATTTTCTTCAAATACATTTGTAATTCTGTGTGGAAGAGAAGTGAAAATGGCTCTTATTTTACCCTGTCCCCTTCTATCCTTGACTTAGGCAGCTCAGTGAAGAGAGACACCCTTGTCATGTTATCCTTTTAGGAGATGTTCTCTGTTCCCTAAGCCTCCCCCCATCTCCCCCCCCAACTCCTGTATTCTTGATGACTTTCCTTATTTTTGTGAACTTTTTGCAAATAGGTTTTTGTCTGATTCTTTACCCATATCTGCTGGACGCTGTACGTTTCAGCCAGACAAAAATTCCTCTACAGTGTGCTTGCCAAAGGCAGGTAAAGAATTACGGGTTGCTGTAGGCGCTGGAAGCCATCCATAAAGATATGCATGCTTCCCAGCTGCCACTTTTTCAACCCCTGTTGTCTTGAAATGCTTTTTGGAAGAAGAAGGTGAAGTGAGACAGGTTCATGCTATTGGATTTCACTTTTGCTCGGGCTTATTGTTTTAAAGGTTTTTACAGTTACTAAGATTCCCTTCCCCCCTCTCTATGGTAGCATGTCACCTGGTTTGCGTCTGACAATCAGGAGCTTCACAATCAATCATCTCCCTCTCCCAACAGGCTCCAGAGTAAATAACATGTGTGGTTTGTAGACTGAAGCTCCTGTACTCACTACTCGCCTTACTGACTTGCTCAGAAGGGAAACCTCTGCAGGAAAAACGAAGCTGTGTAGCTGGGACCTTGCCCTCATTTGCAGGGGCTGGCTGAAGTGGCCCTTGTTCCCAGGGGCTGCCATCCTCCTGAGGTTCTGTGCCTGTTCCCGTGCCACCACAGGTCACGCTTCCGTGTGGTGTGGCAGACTGCCACCAGTCTGTCTGTGTGTGTTCACGTGCTGTGAACTGCTGAGGTGGGGGGCTCTCATTTCCCACTTTTGTTTAGCTCAGTTGGGGTGGCTGACAAGGTGGCTCCTCCTTCATTCATCCCAGCTGTGGGAGATGATGATCTCTTCAGCTGCAACAGCTTAGTCTGACAGGGTTATATGGTGAGTTGGTTTTCATGAAGCAGTTGCAATGGAGAGACAGCCTCCTGATCACAGAATCACACAGGGTTGGAAGGGACCTCAGGAGATCACCTAGTCCAACCCCCCTGCCAAAAGCAGGTCCACCCAGAGCAGGTTGCACAGGAACTTGTCCAGGTGGGTTTTGAGTGTCTCCAGAGAAGGAGACTCCACCACCTCCCTGGGCAGCCTCTTCCAGGGCTCTGCCACCCTCAAAGTAAAGTTCCTCCTCGTGTTTAGGTGGAACTTCTTATATTCGAGTTTGTGCCCATTTCCTCTTGTCCTGTCACTGGGCACCACTGGTCAAGCCTGTTGCAAACGTGAAAGTAACTCCAGTAAGATTTATAATGTAGGTATCTGCTGGGCTTGATGTGGGTACAAAGATGAGCAGGTCTACTGCACTGAATGGACAAGATGAGTATAGTTTTTCCTCAGGTCTGATAAATGCTTTACAGTTAAAAATGGCGTGTGGATCCTTAGTATATGTTAATTTGTCATGTGCGGCTGAAGTCATCAAAAGTAATGTCAAGCAAACCCCCAACTTTTACAAATAGTCCGAAAGTCTGGAATTTGATTCTGTCATCTTTCAGGATTTTTGTTCTAATGGGTGCATATTCCTAGTTTTCTCTTAGGAATTGGTTTGCAATTTCCCCTTTTCATTCTGCTGCTAAGATATGAGTTGAAAAATCTGTGTCATCTCTTCACGATCCTGCCAGCTCACCTGAGACTTTAAATCCGTACAGCTCAGGGGAGGCTGCTGTAGGTAAATTTTGGATAAGTGAATACCTTCACATGCTTCAGATCGTAGATAGGACTTAAGAGCTCTCACAGCAGTGCTAGAAACCTGCCACTTAAAAGTCTGCATTGCAGTAAATGTAGAATGAGCTGTAATTGTATCAGAGGGGACTCTGCACATGCCCAACAGGCTGTCCTTGCTCAAAGAGTTTGGATTCAGTGGACTAGTCACTTGCTTAGATGTGGTGGGAGTGGCACAGTTTACCTTCGTAAAGAATATTCTGATTTTCCTATTGCAGCTTCTTTCTTTACCCAGTATCCTTGTAAAAACATTCTTTTATATGAAGAAAAATGGTATGCCTAACTTCCCTGTTCCTTATCGTTCTTTATGTGATGGCTTTGAACTTCACCTCATAGAGAGGTGATTCTGCCACTTTACTCTGCTCTGGTGAGACCTCACCTGGAGTACTGTGTGCAGGTCTGGAGACCTCAATATCAGAAGGATATGGACTTGATGGAGCAGGTCCAGAAGAGGGCCACAAAGGTGATCAGGGGGTCAGAGCACCTCTACTACGAGGACAGGCTGAGGGAGCTGGGGCTCTTCAGCCTGGGGAAGAGGAGGCTCCGGGGAGACCTAATAGCAGCCTTCCAGTCCCTGAAGGGGGCCTACAAGAAGGCTGGGGAGAGCCTGTTTACAAAGGCTGTCAATGACAGAACAAGGGGTAATGGCTTTAAACTGGAGAAAAGCAGATTTAGATTAGACATTAGGAATAAGTTCTTTCCTGTGAGGGTGGTGGAGCACTGGAACGGGTTGCCCAGGGAGGTGGTTGAGGCCCCATCCCTGGAGATATTCAAGGTGAGGCTCGACGAGGCCCTGGGCAACCTGGTCTAGTTGGGGGTGTCCCTGCTGACTGCAGAGGGGTTGGACTAGATGACCTTAAAGGTCCCTTGCGACCCAGATGATTCTATGATTCTTGGTTTCCTGACCCTTTAGATTACTGAGTCTCGAGCTTAGTTCAAGCAGGAGAATGAGACTCGATGTATGTAGTGCTGCAGTAGGGCTTAATGTTTTCCCAGAGCGCTTGGTTCTTGGCTGGAGAGCAGGGTCTGTCTCATCTCTGAGCCCTTCACTTCTGCCTTCTGTTGATACTTTTGGGATTGGTAATCCTGAGCATTGTCAGATACTTATGTGGAGACTGGAAGATGGCTGCTGTCCCATCAGATATTTCTTCAAGCTTGTAGACCAGTCTTCTCGAGTCAAAATCACCATAGGCCAGAGTGCTGGCAACAGCACTATTTAAAAACTGGATCCAAGCATGGCTTAGTTTTGAACATGGCTCGGGCAGTGGTTTGACTACAAACAAAACTTTACAAACCTCTCAAACACAGCTTGATCCCTGTGCCTGTTGGATTTGGTCCATGCTGTTTTCTAAAGCAGTACAGAAAGAAGTTACCTTGATCTGCGTGCTCTGAAGGCTTATGGTTCCAGGAATTGGATTTTTATCTTGTGCCAGGAGAGTAGCTTTGTAAATACTCTTTCATGGGGTAGCCTTTAATTAGGGTGTGGGGTTTCTTTGTACCCCTACTCGTAACGATTGATTTGGTGCTAATTTGGATTACATTCTGGGCATTGTGGCCTGTCTGTTTTCTGACCCACTGTCTTGCTCTTGGTCTTTCAGGAATCATGTCATTGCCCGAAGTGTTCCTGTGATTTCTACAAGTCACAAGAACAAATTTGAACAGATCTAGCAACAGGGCTTAATTGGAATTTGATGAGCTCACATTGACAGAAAGCAGCTCTTTGCATTCTTATAATCAAAATATTAAAACATTAAACTTTCTAGAAATTGTTCGTCGTCAAAACAGTTCCTAGAAAAATGCTGGGATGTCTTAATACTGGCATAGGCACATGTGAGAATTTAAGCAGTTACCTTGAGGTAGGAACCTCAAGTTGAGGATCCTGATTCAGCGGAGCATCCTTCCAATAACTGGCCACCTGGTCTGGCTCTTGGGAACTACAAGTTCCATGTTAATCTGTATCATGAGTAAACAACAACAAAAAAGGTGTGTGTAGAGTAGCAAGGAACTTGGTGTGAATTTTTAATTTGTTTCTTTTTCTTTTTTTTTTCCAGCTGCTAGGGTTAGGGCAACCAACACAAGAGCACTTGATTTTCTGATCTTCTTTCAGAGGAAGGTTTAGTGTAGTGGCTTCTGATATTTCTCTCCCAACACTCCCCTCTGCCCCTCTTCAGTTGGACGTGGGTGTGGTGTTGCTTTTATGATAAACTGGTTACGGAGATGAAGAGAACCAAAAGCTCTTTGTGGTCTAATTTATCTCCCTTCTCTGCCCTAGTCACCCCAAGAAGCAAAGCTGAGTCGGCGACCGCCTTATGATGGTGGAGCAAGAGGGTGACACTGATGTAGCAGGGGAAGAGCAGGTGCAGGAGAAGCAGCTGGCTGAGGGAATACCAAGGGAGTGTGTTCACAGCCAGGTTTTCTTACCATCACTTGAGATAGTACAGGGAATGCTCTCTTCTGTGCCATCACCTATGGGTGGTTGACCTGGGGTATGGCTGTGCCAATAACATGGAACAATCTCAAAACGTGTTGGTCAGACCTGGAACTTCACAGCTGAACATTCATAGAGGCTGTTTTGCATGTGAGCATCATGTTGGACTAGAGTGGGTGGAAAGGATTGCCTGATCGCGGTGGGAGTGATCTCATAGTCTGTTGTGGTTGCTTTCAGTGTTGTTTCAGAATTGTGTGGCTGCTCTTGCACTGTTTTTTCCTTCAGTGGTAAGGTGGATGAAAGTGTATGCAGAGTATGTGGCCTTTCCTTTGTTTTTCTCCATGCTCTGATCATCCCTTGTGTTTTGTAAAACGTGACTGCATCTCCCTGTATTGGAAATCGCTGTGGCCTCACACAGGTGGTGTATACAAGAAGCCCAGTCAAAATTCATTATTTCTGCAACTGTATATGGCAAGCCTGAAAAATGTGACATGCCTGTCACATAAACAGGAAACGGCCCTCGTAGGGGACTGAGTGTAGCTGAAAGCCTAATCCAAATAACGCTGTTAGTCATCTCCATATGGTGACCTTTCAGTGCCACGCAAGTTTGGAAAACATGCTTCTCACTGGCTTCCACATGCTGGATGAATGCGTAGATACCAGATGTTGCTTTACACGTTTAAGTCTTTTTCTAAAATCTATCTGAGACACAAATATTTTACATACAGCAGTTGTAGGTGAAAGCCTGCACACGTGAAGGTTATTTACACGGGAGCTGGGCTGGATATGCAGCACTAGAAGCAAGGTTGGGATTTCTGTGATCATCTGAAGTTTGTGATGACAATAAGTAGTATAAATCAGAGAGGTAGCATACATCATTAAAGATGTAGTTGTCAGAGATGGAATAGAATGTACTCTTAAGTGCTGGCTAGTATGTCAGGAAAAGCTCGCTTCATTTCCTCAAAAAGAGTACCATGTAATATAACAATAGATTGATGATACTCTCTTTAGGCATATATAATAATTGGGCACTCTCGTATTTTGACATGTATAGTCTGTGGATTATATTCTTATATTCAGTGCAGAACCAGAACACTCTTTGTGAAGTTCCTGCCTCTCATTCCTTGAAGCCTGCTCCCTCTTTCCAGAACCATTCTCCCTCTGAGCTCTTACAGAGGTTTTTTGAGAGCATAGTAAAAGGGCTGGTTAATGAAAGAGAGTACGAGTTAATGTGGTACCATTTTGTATTTAGTGTATGCCTGGAAAAGCAAACAATTGTGTTAGTTTTGTTTTGTTGTTGTCTTTTTTTTTAAAGTATCCTGTTTATTGTTTGTGGATTGTTGGGAGTGTAGGTTCCAGACTGCAAGTCTGACTTGGTTAACCTGGCATTGCTGGTTCACTACTAAGGTACAAATTCTGTGGTTGGAATTAAATCTTAAATTCCCTTTCTTCAGAGAAGGCAAATTCTCTAAGAACCTATTTGCTATAAGACCCTATGAGAATAGAGAATAGTGATTTTCTTTGCTCAGTGTGGGTTCGTTGTGTGTGGTGTTTCCACTCTTTAGTCACGTTTCAAAGGGGGGCAGGTCTGAGGATAACAGTCTGTGATGTTTGCAGGAGCTGACTGTGCTTGTTGCTGTTCTCTAGCAGTACCTGTTGGGAGCTGTGTGTGCATTTTCTCTGACTGTCCAAATAGATTATTTTGAAATTACTCTACCTGAAAAATGGGAGCCCAGTCCCATTTTTAGAGCACCCAGTAGCTACTAACTGGCACAGCAGTTGCACAGGGCCCAGGTCTTCACGTGGTCCTGGACTTCTTCTGCTCCATAGGTACTTATATTCTTTAGATATACTGTGGCACCTCTCAAAGTGATAATGGGCTTGTTAAGAAACAAGTTGCGAGGCTGGTGTCTGGTACACGAAATGTGTAAAATCAAACCCAGGCTAGGTTGGAACTAATACTCACGTGGTACAACGATTTGGAAATACCCAAATTTAATGGCAGGACCATGTGATGATCTCTTGTGGTTTTGGGGGCAAGTTGTGTTTGGTTTTTTGTTGTTGTTTTCTTTCTTGGACAGCTGGATTAAAAAAGGTGAGAAATAATAGTTCTGCTATTTGAGGAGGGGGTGTACAGGGATCTGCTTCACTTTCTTCCCTGCCACTTCCCCCGAAATGACTTCTGCCTCTGTAGACCACCTGTGAGGAAAGGGAAAAAGCTGGAGGGACTTGCTCCTTGTTTCCTGCTGGCTAAAGCTGACCCAGCAACAGGGGGAGATCTCACAGTGGAACAGATGCTGTCTTCTTCAGAGGAACTATGAATTTTGGCCTTTAAAAAGATCAGTCTAAAAGCCTGAGGGCTATGGGGGGAGGGAAAATACTTTTTAAAAAAACCAACAAATCAACACGTTGGGTGCATAAAGATATGAGAGAAATTCTTTTAGGAATGCTGCATCTGAAGTGTATTTGAGCTTTGCATGTGTTAGGTATGTGCAGTAAATCCCAGTCAGGTGATGGGCTGGCTGCATCATTCATACTTTCAGGTGGTCTGTGGTAGGGACAGAAGGACTTTGCATAGGGATTGAGTAAAATTCAAACGGAAGGGATTTTGCAGTCTCCCTAGAGACTCCTTAGTCTCCCTGTCCCAGTTCTTAACCACCTTTGTAGTTAGAATGTTTCTCCTACTAGTTGGTTTGAATTTGCCTTTCTACAAATGAGCCTGATTGCTTTTTAGTCTGCTTTTGATCGGGTGAGTGATACTGATCATAGTGAGCAAATCACTCACTGTCATCTTCATAACACCTTGTGTCTTGAAGAAAGGTATGTTCCAACTCCTTCCCCTACTTTTTCCAGTTCTCCTTGTGTCAAAAACCTCATTATTTAAATTCTTTGCTGTTCTTCACTTTTAAATACACTTGGTGAAGCTTTCCTCTGGGTTCCAGTTTGCATACATCTCCTCTAGTAAGGTGTCTGAAAAAGAGTGCTGTAGTCTACTTGAGACCTCACCGATACTTCAGAGCTACTGAGTGGAGAGCTGAGTACAGTGAAATGATGACTTCATTTCTTTCTTGTAACGCTTCTCATAATACCTCTCAGAATTGCATTTTTGCAACAGCATTTCCAGTCTGTGGTTTCCAAGCCTTTTTAGTAGGATGAGTGCCTAGCCCAAATGGGTTTGTTTTATAATTACGTATGTATTTGCTTTATACAAAATGTTGTCTCTTCTGGTTGCCTTTAGTGATTATCACCCCACTAGAAATACAGCGGCGTTCTGTCATATTTTTCTGGGAATCCTGATGCATTCATCCATCTCGTGATGCTTTCATAAGGCTCTTGTGAAAATGAGCAATGAGGGGAGGAAAAAGTTGGCCTAATTCCAAGACTCTTACAGACATAATTGAGCCAAAATCTTAAATATTGTATCTTCAGAAAAGATTAATTCCGCTAATTAGCAAAAATAATTCCCTTGGATGAAACTTTTCTTGTTCTTGCCTTTTCTTTTTTGACTCTGTTTCTCTGATAACCTTTTTAAACTAAAATTCTTAAAAGCAAAGGGTAGAGGGTTTTTTTGTATGTATTTACTGTTCTTCCTTAAGTAAGTTGAAACACTTATCCAACAAGCATCTGAGAGTCACTGTTTAAAAAAAAAAAAAAAAAGGCGGGGAGGGACCTTCAACAGTTGCATGATACTTTTTTTCCTTTTCTTCTTTATTCAATGGAAAAAATATATGTGCTGTCACCTTTTTCATAGATCACAAGGAACAAACAGAGTTTTATTTTAATAGGTCAGACTTTAAAATGTGGTCTTTGTTATTTAGAATCTATGAACTAAGAAAGCATGTGGTTAGATAACGAGCATTAGGTCTGTACTTGCAGTCTTCTTCCAGAAAGGCTGACCATAAACTTTTCAGAAATAACTGTCACTAAAATACATGCTGCCCTGTTGTCTGAGCTTCTGAGACACTGCAGTCATCCTTAAGTCATGTAGGAGTGTCTGTGTGCACGGTGGGAGAACCAAGCGAGGAAACTGCCTGCCAGAGCTTACTATGCTCACTGTATTACTATTGCTATTTGTGAAAAGTTTTGCTCTAAAATATAATGGCAAATAAGTATGATTTAAAATTAACTGAAAAGGTCAGAGGAATGGATTTGTGACATGTAAATGAGGTTTGGGTTTGTTTTTGTTTTTTTTCCCCCCTCCAGACACAGTTCTGCTTTGCTTGCTAAAGAATATCAGATCAGGGTTGTAGTTGTTCAGTTGGAAGTCTTTGAAGATTCTGGTCAGTGGCTTCTGTCTCTTCTCTTAAATGAAGAGATTGGGGGAGTTGTATTTTATGGCTAAGGAGCTTTTTCTGCCACTTCTCATGGCATTTAATGTTACATTAACAAAACCAAACTGGATTTAACTGTTTAAATGCACAGTTATTTTTGTGGTGTGCCCTGTTAATTTTACGTAGACTACTGCAGTGTCCCTGTCCTGTAGAATAAGGGCTCTGACTATGGAACTTTTGCAGGTTTTTCTAGCTTCTCTGATGTGAAGATGATAAAATATATGCTACACAGACTTCTAGGAAAAAAAAAATGGACAATTTGTGATGTTAAAAGTAACTAGAAGTTTGTGGAGGGTGAGAAGGGAGAAAAGCTTTGCGTTTGTTTTTTTGGGGACTGGTGGTTGTTTTGTTTTGGTTTTTCATTAATTGTAGCAAAGACCAGAAAAAATGAGAAATAAAGGCTAGCTTTTCTTCTACTTGCATTGACTCCTAAAGCCCTTGAGGTACTGAGACGTGTGGCCAGAAAAACAGCTTGCTATTTAATAGGGACAAATATGATAACCAACACTGCATCAAGAATAAACCACAGTGCGAATACGGGGACTAGATAGGTCAACTAGAACCGCTAAGGATGCTCTTTCCTATTTAGCTTATACTCACATTTTTGCAACAAACCTGCAGGTTTGTTGCAGAGAATAAGATTTAGTTTTATACTGAGGGCAGGGGGAGAATATAGAGTAATAGAATTGCCCTGGTTGGAAGGGGCCTTTCAGATCATCTAGTCCAACCATCAAATAAAGATAGTCAAACACTGTAACAAGTTATCTGGATAGGTTTTGGAGAATTGGTCGTTGGAGATTGCTAGTAACAGGTTAGAAAAATGCATATTGGGAATAGCACAGGTTTCCTTGATGGCTCCTTGGATACTTCTGCTCTCTGTGCTGTGACTGAGTGTTTAGGGCTTGGTCTGAACATTTAAGAACTGAATTCTGTCAGAGATGCTGATGTTGAGGATCCCTTTGTCACTTTAGCATATTTTCATGCCTGTTGAGACAGACTTAATACAAAATGAGCAAGAATATTTTTCCCATCTTCTCCTTGTTCCACATGCCTATGTAGTTAGAGTGAAGATGATTTACAGCTTTTTTTAGTGATTTAGTGACTGCTAATAGCATTTAACCTTCATTGGGAACGGCTGGAGTATGAATGCCTCATACGAGACTATCTGGAAAAGAGCTTCTTCTGTGACTTATCAGTATTCCTAACAGCAACCTACCCAGAGCCTTCACTCTCAGAGCAGCAAGACTGGAGAAACAGCGGCAGCTAACAATGGCAGCACACTAATGGCTTTGGAGAAATGTTGCTTTTGCAACTGGAAATGATACAGTGTCATTAAAACAGATTGTTGATGCCATTTTTATTCTTATCTTAGGCTTAGTTATAAGAATGGATTCACTCTAAGGAGATGACATGAGAATTTTTATGCTTTTCACAATTAGATGGACAGATTGTAAGGCTTTAACTCATGAAAAACTGTTTTTCCAGAACGCCAGCAAAAGTAAGTGAGGATTTGAATGACTGCTTACTTTTTCTTCAGTTGAACAGTAGCACAAAAGAGATGAAATGTCATTGACGTGTGAAATGTGGCTATCTGAAATGTGGTTTAAGAGCCGACTCAAGCTTGGATTTTCTTGTTTGTTTCTTTGGAGTTCGGGTTTTTTTTTTGCTTAAAGATGTTGCTCTTTAACAAATAACTCTTTATAGCCCAGTGGTATAAAATATTAGGAGCTTTTTAAAAGACAAAATCAAGATCTCTTCCCTTCAAGAAGCTTCCCATTCCCCAAGTAACTCTGCTGTTCTAATCCTTTGAGTCTGCACTCATTCTTCTTTTTTAGAGTAAGTACAAAAGGTCAGCAGCAACAAGGGATGGCTGTGAGGAAGAGACTCTTCAACAGAGGCTTGCTTGAATACTTTTAATGCAACACTATCCATTTTTGCTTATCTCATCATTTTAGGTCATTTTTAAGATCTAATGGGCATGTAAGGCCTTCTGTCAGACGTCCACTACCGGTGACTCATTGAAATACTTGGCTTCTGTTTAATGCGTTCTGCTATCAGTCTTGTTACATGAGAAGGAAATAGAACTAGGAATACGTTCTCCTGGAACAAGTGGCAAACAAGGACAAGGAATGGTGTGTGTGTGTAACACAACCTTGTATTTGGATGTTCCTCTGTTCACTTTTTAATGTTTCATCCATTGACAATTTGAAGAGTCTGCCTTTGGCTGAGAAGAGTTGAGAGTTGGAGCTCTCCTGGAAGCTGGTACAGCTTCTAGCAGAAATGGGCAGAAAGTCTGATTCTAGGCCAGATTAGGAACTTATCGATAGATACAAAACTAAAAAATTTGGAAAGAACTAGATACAGCTTTTGATATCTGGCTACTGGTGTTTCTTTCCACAGCACCCTTGAGAAAGACCATCTAACATGGCTGATAGATTAACTTTTATCAAATAAACAGATGTTTGTGTAATGCTAAGAAGCAGGAACAGAGTAGTTGATGAGAAAGGGAAAAAAAAAAAAAAGTCAGTCATTCAGTCTGTTGTCTTCTCTGCTAAAATTGCAAAACATCAAATAAATACAGTTGAATCTGGTCTGAAAAGGATGAAGGATGCTGATGACCGTGAGTCATCTGAGGTGAAAACTGCAGATTTCTCCTCTTTATTCTCAACAATAAAACATACAGTCCTTTAACACGGATTTATGCAACAAGGCAATTTTTCATACCTTTCACATGACTTTTTCAGTTTGTCCCCACACTGATATTCTAAATGGGTGTCCTAACACAGAAACAGAACTACTGGCTAAAATGTAATTTTTAATTTTGTAATTTGTTTCTGGTTTGGGTGGGAAATAAGATGACATTCCTACATAAGCCCTGTGTTATGTGGAGGTCCCTGATTTACTGCAATGGCCGTAGAGATTGCACAGCAAAATTCTGCTGGAAGGTCAGAAACTCACTGCAAAGGATTCCTAATTAGGGTTACAGCCAATTGGTGCTAGTCTTCTGTGAGTAACTCTCCAAAACAAAACCCAGGTGGAGTTCATGCTGGCAGAGGTGTGACTTTTATATTTTACATTCTGGGGCCGACTGAATGCACTCTGAATTAATGTTCCATGTGTTTAAGTTCCTCAAGTTGTTAAAAGTCTGCTATGGCCAAACAGGGTAGATTTACGATTGTGATGTGTGTTCAGAATATATCCAAGCTGCCTGACAAAAATACACAGCACTAGCTTCCCCTTCTGGCCAAAAGAAGTAAGTGATCCTGAAGGCAAGAGTCACACGATTTCTCAGTTTTATTTCTGTGTGCTAAAGATAAACACTCTTTTTCAGAGAATGTATTAATGCTGAACTGCTGTAGAAGGGGGCAGGGGGAGAAGTGCTGGTGGAACATCTTTGCTTCTTGCAACATAATAAAATGACGTATCGAGAGGGTTGCTGTTGGAACATAGAATTCTTTTCTAAGCATGGGCCTAATTTGGAAAACAATTAGATCAAAATAACAAACTTCTGGACAGAAAGATTCCCAGTGCCTTTCTAGATCCCTATTAGCTGGTGCTAGAAACAAATATTTTACTGTTTTTCGTATTCTGTATGCTAATTTTCCCCCTGCAGCTGCATCAGTTATGATTATAACTTTGTTTGGAGTTGTGTGCTTGTGTGCTTGCCTTTTTGTTTTATTTAAAGATTCTTTAATTATTTTAATTGTATGGCACAGTATTTCGTAGCATTAGCATTGGCTTTGTAAAAGTAGAATGTACTAGCATAAAGGTGTGTGTTTTGTGGTATAAAGCAACAATGCACAATATGATCCAAGATGCTTTTTAACAAGCCCTTTTTAAGTGAGTTTGCCAGCCTTTTACAATGTTGTATTACTACGTTTCTGGGTGGGTTGATCGTATAACATTGAATCTTGGCAAAATCTTTGTTCTCTGCCTGGAAAAATGGGACATTTAAATCACTAAACAATTTTGCTTTGTAAGGAGACCGAAGTCTTGCTTTTGTGGGCACGTTGGAGGGTAAGCACGCAAACACAACATGCATGCACACACATACATGACCAGGGAAACGGAAACTTCCTGTGTGACAAATGTCACACAAATGTGACAAAGCCTCATGCTTAAGACGCTTCGGTGGACTGCAGGAAACAGGCTTCCCTCTTAATACCATGGGTTTGTTCAAATCGGAAACACTTAGGTTTTTCCTATATCTCGGTCTTGAATCCAGATTATCAGTTTTATCATGGGCTTGGTCTTCCTCCCTTATCTTGGCTGAAAGTATCATCCTGGAACCAAAAATGTGTCTTGATATGTTTTGCTGCAATGTTATGTTCCTATGGACGATTCTACCCACTATCTCACTTCCACCAATTGTGGTTTTCACCTGCTTGTGAAGCATGGGGATGTTGAGGCAGAGACCTCTGAGCACCAATGCTGTTGGAGATGCAGGGAAAACAGTTGAATGCATGAAAGATCCTGTCTTTACTCTTCATGTTCAAGTTGTAAACCGAGTTATGCATTCATCATTCATGTATTCCTTGCCACAGTGTATGCTTCACCCTGTGAAGTAAGGCATCCAGTTTTTGGTGTATAAGACTGTGCTAATGTCATACCAGCTTCATAAATCTTTAGCACACTGGGGTGGGGGGAAAGAGGATTGCATTTAGTCTCTTCAGCATGTCAGTCCTTTGCTCCTGTCCTTGTCAACTCCTGTAGAACTTAGAAATTGTGGCCAGTCGAGCCTTTCCTTAAGCAAAAAGTAGCTGGGAACAAGGTTGGCTTGACAAAGCCAAATGCCAGATTGTGTTATACTTCTTGTGTTTACTAATATACTTGCTATGGTTTCATTGCTGTATTGAAAATAATCAGGAGGAGACAATAATTTCCTTTTCAGCTGTGCCATAATGAACTACATGAGAATTATTCTGATATCCTGAGTCATTGGTGGCCATGGAGAAAAACACAGTCTTTAAGCCAAGCTTTTAAATACTTTCTTAATTGAAAGAAAAAAATTAGTATTTTGCTAGCAAGTGACTTGCCCTTCCAGGTTTATAATTTTAACAACCAATCAGTCTTGGACAACATTATTTAACTTGCTTTTACAACCAGTAGTCTATATGAATAATGTTTTGGGGGGTGCCCATAATGTTATTTCTATTCTGCCTATAATTTTATTTTCTATAAAATAGTAATTTTATTTCTATTTCCTAAGAAATGTGAACATTTACAGAAAAGATAATTGCTCTCCTGAAAAAATAATTTTTATCTGTCCCCTTTATATGTCATTTTATATCAGGCAGTTCATCACGAACAATTAAAAAACTTGTGCATAAGCAGTAGAAAACTTCCCTGTCATGGTTCTCACTAACGTGCAATCATAACTCAGTTCATACCAAGAAGAAAATGTTGAAGTCACTGCTGTAAGGTTTTGTGAAGAAATTTCAGCTTCCTTGTTTACAAAAATGTTACACAAATATACACTATGGTTGTTTAATTTTTCTTCTTTCTTCAGATACTCTTTTGTAGTCAAAGCTGAAAGAGCAAATTTCTTTTTCCAGCTTCCCCAGGCAGCTCTGACGACCTTACGGCTCCTCACCAGCACGAGTCCAGTGAACCTGCTCGGCTGCTGGAGTCGTCCCCTCTTTGTAGGCTGCTGAACCTGGAAAGCTGTGGTGAGGCTTTTGTCTCCAGACCTGGCCAGGGAGCTGACTTGCTGCTCTGTCCTGGCCTTTGTAGTAAAACCTTCGAGTGCCCGTACGCAGCAAACACATGCTTGTCTGGTTGTAAATGAGCCTTTGGGGAGATTTGCTTCTTTTGTGCTGTTTCCTTGCCTGAGCCGGGAATTCAAAACCTGAGGCCAGCTGTGAGTGCGCTTCCTGTTGTTTTTTATTTCAGGTGTCCAATTATCTTTTAAGATGAGGCAGACGGAGCATTTTGTCTCACGTGCTGCTGAGACGGTTCTTATTAAAAAGGCTAGTGCTCTTTACTGAAAACAAGGCTGTGATCGGCAGTTGCCTGCCTTAGGGTTGTGCTGGAAAGAGGAGATTGGCTGAGTCTTCTCTGCTTGTGTGAGAACTGACATAATTGAGGGGTGTCCTCTAAAATAAAGGAGAACTGGTCGTTCAGTGGCCACTATAATTTCAGTTTGCCCTGTGGCAGGGACACTGCAGTTGTGCTGTAACTTGGCTAAACCCGATACGCAGGTAGGATACGCAGTAGGATTCGCAGGATGGACCCTGGTAAGAGTTTGGATGCTGAACTCTGATCTGCGTTAATGCCAACCAAAATTTCTCGCGTAGTTAAGAAATATCTGGGTTTTTTTCTTTGATTGCTTGTAATAGCAATAAAACCGCTAGCCTAGCTGCAATCCCACTAGCCAAGAACATGCATTTGTAAGTGAGCAGGGTGGGCTATTACATGCAGAATGGAGAATTGTTGCAGAAAGAGAGAGAGAGAGTGAAGGCAGTCAGGTGTTACGCTCTAAGTGCAATGTGAGTCGTCCGTGTAGTAATTGCCACTGAATTTGTATTCCTGAACGAGAAGTTCATTTGGCAATAAGGCATAAGGGATTTGGGAGCATGACAGAGCCTTCTTAAACACCCTCCCCATTCTCTCGGGGGAGAAAGCACTGATGAAATAAAATCTCATCTCTAAGAAATAATATTCCTTCTTGTTAAGGATTTCATAATTCTGTAACCATAACCAGTGGTGACTGTAGGCGTGCCAAACCTTTTAGTGTACAGAGGGAGAGACCAACAGAGAGTTCCTAACAAAAATATATCTTTATACGTTCAGGGAAAAGCTGGTGAGTTTTCAAGCTAATGCTATTTATTTAATTTCATCAATTATTTGTCTTGTTGTAATTTCATTTGGGTCATAGAGATTGTTAGCTTTGTATTGGCCTTTGCAGCACATTGTTCATAACTATGTCTGTGAACGTGTTAATTATTGTTGTGATAATAATGTGCATAAAGATTACTTTGGGAGTTCTTAAAGAGGAGGCGAGCGGAGCAGGGAGATCAGAGCTGCTGCCAGAGAAAGGAAGAACGAACGAATCCAAGTAAAACTGTAAGGGGAAGCCAGTTAGACGGAATGTAAATTTGCATGATGGAATTTGGCAAAGGCACTAATGGTAATACTGCTTCTCCTGTGAGAAGTTACAGGCTCTTTTTCTATTATAAAATAATGATTGGGATTCTTTTGCACATTTTGTCTGAAGATTTGTGCCCCTCTGCACCCTTTCTCCATGGCAGAATACTTTATAACACTTTATGGGATGTTTGATTTAGTATCGGCTCAGAAGGAAGACTGCCATTTCATGACTAACCAGCAGTACCGTTCTCTTTTAACATCTGGGGTAGATTTGCACTAAGGAGGTTAAACCAGATCATTTTCCTTAAATCTTGGACAAGTTTGCAGACTATGATGGAGTAACTACGGGATGCACATTTTTACTTTTCTGCCACCCCTGGAGAAAAGCAGCAGAGAGAACGCAAAAAGGCAGATGACTTAAATTTGAAATGAAAAAAAACCCACAGTCAACCCCTTCCCCAAAAGAAATACATAAATAAATAAAAGAAACAAGATGCTGATGTGGAAAGCTACTGAAGTGTTTAATAATGACTGGGCAAAAGAACACATGAGCTAAGAGAAGTCTGTATGTTGGAGATGGGAAAGCACAAAAAGAGTGTCTGACCAAAATTCACTGGGCTGTGTGTAATAAAGACCAACAAAATTCATGTTTGGTCACACACGTTAAAAGACCGTAAGGGGAAAGGTGAGCGTGGTGTAATATGACAGAATGTAGATTAAGGAGACTCTAGATATGGATATGGTCCAGCTTCTAAGGAAATATTTTGCCTATTTTTAGATGAGGTTAGAGTAATATAAAATCAGAGGTGATAGAAGAGCGCAGTGTTCAGTAGACCTGTAATCTCTATTCCGGTAATACTGAAAGAAGTCATACCTGACATTCAAGGACTATAATCTCTGACTGGAGAAAAGCAAAACAGGGGACTTGAGGGGGAAGGAGAGGGGAAAAAAAGAAGCGACTCTTTAACAGTTTCTTTCCACACCTCACCAGCCTTGTCAACAGTCCTTGTAGGAAAAGTGCCCTAAAATATGTACATGCTTGTTCAGAATCCTATCAGAGGGGCAGTGCAGCTGATGAACCGTGTATAAAACAGAAGGAAGTTTTGTCCTTAACCGCTGAAG
>VXAK01026483.1:178554-202230 GCA_013399435.1 Arenaria interpres
AGCTTGAGTTTATTTCTAAGTGTTCATGTGTCCTGACCGCTCCCTCTCCTCCCCCCACCTTTGTTTTTTTTCGCAAAAAACTCATCCTCAATAATTGTTTTAAAAAACCCTCACGAAAGTCGAATGTACAGCACAATTTCAGTCAGCACAGGAGGTGGTTTGATTACTAGGTTCTTAGGGTATTGTGGGTGCCCTTGGAAGCTGTCCTATTTAAAAGTTGTTTTTATTTGCTTATAAAAAGAATATTTTCATTTATAAAGCATGATAATAAAGAGATGCTATGCAATTGAAGATTCCATCTCTTCTTTTTGTGGATGCCCCATCCCTGGAGGGGTTCAAGGCCAGGCCAGATGGGGCTTTGAGCAACCTGGTCTGGTGGGAGGTGTCAAGGGAACTCGATGATCTTTAAGGTCCCTTCCAACTCTAAACATTCTATGTTTCTGTTTTGGTTGTTTTTTTTCCTATGGGAAGAAGGAAATATCTTTTTTTTTTTTTTTTTTTGTTTAAAACAGTAGGTGTCAGTTGCCTGTGTACATGGGTTTCATTTCAGTCCTTATGAGTGGTTTGAAGGAAGTAAAAATGTTATTCTATCTCTTTAGGGTCTCTGCGGATAAAAGCGAACTGATACCTTGGGTACTGTTAATTCCAAACAAGATGAAGATCCCCTCTTTGCTGCTGAGATTCCCTCATTGCTATTTCTCTGGAAGAACTTACTTCATGAACTTGCGCTTCACGAACTCTCACTTCACTTCCAGAGCGGATTTCCCATGCATCGAATCTCTTACGGCGGTGCCCCACTATCGTACAAGATGGAAATGTCCATCAAACGGTTTGAGGAGGGAGCTGTGTCAGCAAGTGGCCCCTGACCAGCAACTAGAGGGGCTTTCTGACAGAGAACAAAGGCTCGTAGACAGACTTTACAGTGGACTAATCCAGGGTCATAGAGCCTGTTTGGCAGAAGCTATTACACTTGTAGAATCGACTCAGAGTAGGAAGAAGAAAATAGCCCAGGTGCTCCTTCAGAAGGTATTATCCTACCACAGGGAACAAGAAAAGTTAAATCAAGGAAAGCCACTTGCCTTTAGAGTGGGTTAGTCCTTTTATGTCTGTCCGGTAGTTGCTTTGACAGAGTTACAGTCTTCACCTTTCATTACCACTATTGTTCTTTAAGCATCATGGTCTGTAGACTTCGATCACTGGTTTCTTGTGGTTTTTAGCCAATCTAGTTCGCTTCTGTTGTCCAGTAGGATTATAGCTTGAGCTGGAAAATGTTTTTTGAAAAAGCTCTAGAAGTAATCGTTGCTTCTTGTCAGTGAGGGGAGTTATTTGGTGGGGTTTTTTTTTAATAACTATTATAGGCTGAAATGTTAGGTGAGTGGTTTGTAGTTTGATTCAGCTATTATCTACACTTCAATAGGGAAGGACATAGTTAAGCAAACCTGTTTTTTTCCCAAAGAAGGTGTTTTCTTGAGTATTTCTCGAATCCCTTCATTAATCCACAAAAGTAAAAATATGTACCTTCCTGTTTTATGGCCTTACTTGAAAGCAGCCTACTTTTCAGCTGAGGAGACTTTGAACCTGGTTATCTTGGAAACTATAAAATATTTTTCCCTTGTAAAGAGATGGACTATTAAAGTATGTTATGTCCAGCTGTCATCTCTTGCGTGTGTACAAAGGTAGTAAGAACAAGAACTTGGGCATGGGAGCAAGAAAGATCTGCTGGAGGTTAACAAGCTAATCTTAGTTTGCATGCTTAGACATGTAAGGAAATTGCCTGATTCTTTTGAAATAACAGCTCTTCAAAGAAAGGGCTTTTGCTTTTAGAGTGTGTCTTTTATAAATAGTCAGTAAATCTCAAAAATACAGATTTAGGATATGACGTTTTAAAAGTTCTGAAGCGTAAGTCAGATAAATTTATTTGGAGGAGAGGAAATTAAGCTGGATAAACCCAATGTTCTGTTGGCACGGGTAGGATGAGGGGTGGTGAAGTGGGTGCTGCCGCACTGGATGAACCCAGGTAGTGTATTTCAAGTCAACTACAACTGCTTAGTTGGGTATATCAATTGTGGCATAGCTTTCATTTGCCTTTGTTGTGACACTGTGCTAAAGTATGAATTGTTAGCAGCTTAGATGTTATCAGTGTTCATGTGATGTATTATTTATTTGGTTAACAATACGGTTTTTTTCTTCCTAATGTGACCGTTTAGGGTTGTCTGGTCCGCCTGGTGCTGGGAAATCGACTTTCATAGAGTGCTTTGGGAAAATGCTCACGGAAAGAAAATACAAAGTGTCTGTGTTGGCTGTAGACCCTTCTTCTAGTACAAGTGGTGGTGAGTGTGAATTAAAGTTCAAGTCAGGTTTCTCGTTCCTTGTCAACTATAGAAATACCTCTTTTGGCCAAATGGAAGAAAACATAAGGGCCTATAAGAGTTTTAAAAATAAATATTAAGTTTTCATTTTTCCCCCCACGCAATACGAAATTCGGAAATATGTATCAGTGTCCTATTTTTTTTCAGGTTTCCTCTTTTCCAGTGTTCAAATGTTCCTTTTCAACATTTTTGCCTGAAACCTTAGATAGCTACAGTTTTCTCTTGTAGTTTGTTTTATTTATTTCCCTGTGAATGAAGGAGCAGAAGGGCATTTGTTTCTGCCTAAATTTCAACGGTGGTAATGCCGATCATTGCATCAGCAGGAAGCACATGCTGATTTAAAACTATTTAGAGGATGCTGCAAGCTGAATGTGTAGATCAGGTTGGATTTTAGAATATTCATTAGTTCTTCTCAATAGGAATTTTTGGATTTTTGTTGACTGTACTGGTTTCAAGGTCTCCTGGTGCAGTATCATTGACCATTTGCCTGACTTCTAGCATGATTCTTTTTTTCTAAATTCGAAATTCTTCAAAGTTTTGTAGCTGTCACTCTCAAACCAGAAATTTTAGGGAAATTATAGACTGACCGTGCTTGATTAATGGTATCTCTGACGTAAATAATAGAACGTTGATTTTGATCTTTTTCTGATGGGCAGTTGCCAGAGAAAATCATTCCTTTTTCCAGCTTCTACATCGTCAGAGGAGATGTTGCAATGTTTAACTATTTAAAAAGAAAAAAAAATATTCCAGCATTGCAATGACCTGGAGCTAAGAAAGACTATATTTTTGAATACATACATCCAAGACACACCAATAGAATAGCAAAATATGATGGCAAGACTGCATCAGTTAAAAGAATTGAGCGTCTCTCATCGTTTGGAATTTGCATCATGCGTGTAGATCTCATTGAATCCAAGTTAAAGTTTGTATGAGTGATGCTTGTCGGCGTTCTTACAAACAAAGCAAAAAATCCACCATCAACAAATACCAGAATCATAAAGCGGAGATTCATCCCTTTGGACAGAAACAGCAAAGATTTAATTGTGTGCAGGCCCCAAAAAGCCATTCAGGAATTGCAGAATTCCTTCTGACTTAGAATAATTTCTTCAGATTTGATAGCAGTGAGGTCTGCTTATCAGACCTTTCCAGCTTCTGATAGGCAGAAGAACCAGGCAGTAACTTCCTAGTCCTCAGCAAAGTCTTGAGCAACTTGTATTGGGGTATTCTTATTTGGCTGACTTGGACCGAGAGATCTGTCTTTTTTTGCTCATTTATTGGGGAGGAGAGGGGGAAGTTTGGCTGGTTTGCACTTTTTGAAATAGCATTAAATGTTTAAGGTTCTCTATTGGGTGATAAAACACGGATGACCGAGTTGTCAAGAGACATGAATGCATACATCAGACCATCTCCAACCAGAGGGACGCTGGGAGGTGTAACAAGGACCACAAATGAAGCCATTCTGCTGTGCGAGGGAGGAGGCTACAACGTTGTTCTTGTGGAAACAGTGGGTATGTGCCTTAGGGTTGTCTTCCAGTTACCCTGTTGCACTATCTCAATAAGCTGTGTTACTAATTGCATACTTTCATCCTTCATTTTGCTCATGCATTCAGGCAGGGTTACTGGTTGAAAATGAATGCCCATTCTGTCCATTTTCTAGTCCAGTATGTTTTGTAAAAACACTGTTTTGTAGAACATGTTGTGTTTCCTGTTGTCTTTGTTAGTGGGATTTGTTCATGGTGCAATACTGGGATCTTCCATAGTTACTCTTGTTAATGTGGCTGAAAGTTTGCAATAAGTGGTGAACTCTGGATTTAATTTTTTAGGTGTGGGACAGTCAGAATTTGCTGTGGCTGATATGGTTGACATGTTTATATTACTGCTACCGCCTGCGGGTGGAGACGAGTTACAGGTAATTTTCAGTTTCTCTTATTAAGTATTACCCAGGACTAGGAAGAGAAACTTAAATCCAAGATGTAGTATCTGTCTGTGCACAAAATCCATATTGATCGTGTTTTGCAAATTACACTACTATTGAAGTCTTTTCAGTGTCTTTAACAATTTATTGCACAGTTAGGATCTGCTATTCTCCCCAACCCCCCTTCCCCCCAGTTTTGGAAGTATTAGGATGTAAAATTTTTATACTCTCTGACTTACTTTAGCCTATTTATTAGTTATATATGATTTTGGGGAGTGACTTTGTCTTCTAAGAAAACAGAAATCAATATAAATAGGTTTGCAAATGTAGTCATGTTTTGGTTAAACTTAAAGCTCCATGTGTGAAATAGGTTATTGTCTCTGATATTCATATATTGTCTCTGATATCCATATATAATAGGTATATTGTCTCTGATGTTCATATTTAGTTCTCTTGTGTCAAAGTAGAGTAATAACTAGTGATGACAGAGGCCATTGGCACTACTGTTGCATAACTAGCACATACACACGCAAAAAAAAAAATCAGTAAGAGCCACCAGAAACTAATAAAGCATTTTGACCCGCTTTTCCTGTTAAGTCAGCATGTCACAGTCCTGGTTATTGATGATTTCTCTCCATGCTCCATGTAGGGTATCAAACGAGGCATAATTGAGATGGCGGATCTAGTTGCTATAAATAAAGCCGATGGTGATTTAGTTGTGCCTGCACGGAGAATACAAGCGGAATATGTTAGCGCCATGAAGCTACTTCGTAAACGTTCAAAGGTTTGGAGACCAAAGGTTTGTGTACTTTACTGTGGTTTATGGTGTGGTTTTGGTTGGTTGGTTGGTTTTGGGGGTTTGTTGTTGTTTTGGGGTTGGTTTTTTTGTTTTGTTTGTGCCTACCTCCCCCTCCTTCCCCTACCCTGCTATGAATTAGGATTGTTATCATTTCATCTAGCTATAGTATTCTCTCTGGGCTCTTCTTTAAAAAAATAATTTTTTTTCTATAAAAAATTAGCAAACCTATTACTAACATCAGTGGTGGTACAGACTTGTCTTGCTTTTTGTAAACTGCGCATATCTTAAAATATCCCTTTTTTATAACTCTGAAGCCTGTGATTATCTTTGTTCTTTCATTTGTTCGTGCATTCCCTTTATTGCTTTACCTTTTTTTAATTTCTCACGTAATAAAAGGTCTTGGGCAAGAACCTTGTCTATTTGTGTATACAATGTCTAGATTATTGCAATTCTCACCCTGTGGGCCTTTAGTTGTAATGCAGTATTCCATCTATTAAAAGATTGTGGTAAATTATTAAGGCAAAGATTCAGTACTAGTTTTCAGTTTGGGTAAATAAAATAAGCGCACACACACACGCTCTCACTCCCTTTATTTACAGGCCTGTATATTTAAAGGAGGTTTGCTGGTATTAAAATTGACCCATGGAATTCGGTTTAAATCAGCTGAGCTGCTTGGGACTTAGCCGTCATTTTGTAATACTTATTTCTAGATCTGATGAGAGGTCACATCTGATAAACGTGACCCAAAAGAACTGTTTGAGACCGGTGAATTAAACAGGTTATCAGAAATCGGTCTGTTTTTCAGTGATGGCAGTGTCTGACAACTGGAAGAAAGAAAAAAAGGATATGTAGGGGCTGTATCATATCCATTAGATTGGGGAAAGGGAGAGATACTTTAAAAAAAAACAACAACAAACTGTTCCATCGTGTTGGATGCCTAAAATATTTTTGGGAAAATGAATTCCTAGTCTCGAAAGCAAATGCAGAAAATAGTTTAAATGCCTCATTTCTGGAATATTTTAAGTGTAAAAGTGCAGCTACCAGAGTATATCTACTAGAATATGTAATGAACTTTACATTTAAGTAGAAAGGCAACACTTCAGTTGAGCAAAAGGACTTGAGTCCTTCTAGCTAAAGGACTTATTAAAATTGATTCTCACTCATTATACAAGCAGTTGGACAAGACCTAGTTATCCCAAATACTATGGATCTCAGGGTCCACCTATAGTTGGTAGAATCCTAATTTTGAGATCTTTTTTAAAAAAAAGAAAAACAGCACAAAACTGCTTAGAGCTTCACAAAGTGAGTGTATTGAATATGCATTTCTTAATTTTCACACAGTCTACCTGATGCAGTAATTGAACTCTCAAGCCCAGTAGTTTCTTGGCTTCAAAAATTCTTCTGAATCCAACAGGTAATGCGCATCTCTGCCAAAACTGGAGAAGGTATCTCAGATATGTGGGATAAAATGACAGAATTTCGTGACCTCATGCTCACAAGCGGTGAGTTAATTGCCAAACGACGGAAACAGCAGAAAGTGTGGATGTGGAATCTCATCCAAGAAAATATGTTGGAACATTTCCGGAGTCACTTGGCAGTCAAGGATAAGATTCCACTTCTGGAAGAAAAAGTTCTTAGTGGTGTCTTGTCTCCTGGGCTGGCAGCCGACCTGCTACTGAAAGCATTCAGAGATGGTCTCTAAGCATCAGATTCTGCTCTGTTCTTGTTAAGTGCTTTATGTAAACATGAACATTAAATATAGTTCTTCTATGTGTGGATTCAAATGTTTTACTACAGCAGACATTGATAGAATATCTATCCACTACTCTGCAAAAAAAATACTGTATGTGCAAAGATCATGATGAATACAAACACTTTCTCAGATTACTAAAGACTATGTTGAAAAAGGTGTATTTCCAAGTCTTCTATTTTTACATGCCGTAGACCTGTTGGTCAAAAATATACGCCTGTGTCGAAATGTGACTGGTTTTGGGAAGGTGGGACAGAAAGGGTTGTGGTGGTAGAGAGTTTTGTTCCAATTATGGGACCATCTTAGAGCAGTTTACGCTGGTGCTTTCGATTCTAATACAGTATCAGCTGTTGCCAGTATGGATTGCTTTTTCTTTCCTCACCTTGAGTGACAGCAAGGACATTGGAACCTCTGGCAGCACCTGACCACAGTCTTAGTTTAAATAAATTATATGGATATAAATAGAATTTAGTGGTGTTTGGTCCCTGTTAGGAAGCTATAGTTAGTTATTGTACACTAGGAGAATGGAATTTTAACCATCTCAGTTTCTAAATAGATGTTTTAATACAAAACCAAAATTTAGTTAGCCTTTTTTTAAATGCAGGCATCAAATGGAACAAATGTCATCCATGGTGTTATAATAGCAAATACCTTTGTAGTAGAGTAATGGATCTCTAGTAAGAATGGTTTGAGGTTTTTTTATCTGTCTTAAGTTTTTGGGGTTCAAACAAAAGCCCCAGTTGTGTTTGGGTTTGGGTTTTTTTTTTTCTCTCTTTTAGAAGACATGACTGCTTACAACCAGAAGTACTTTTTTATTTCCCTTGAGAGCAAATTTGGAGGAAGCATTTTCCTAAGCCATCATCAAGAAAGCAGAGCTCATCTGGTACCTACTAAATGTGAAGAGAAAAGTGGAATAATGCTGATTTTTGGAGACCTGACAGAAAACCAGTAAAATAGCATGACAATTTGTGAGTCTATTGTTTACATGAATTGACTTAAAAAAAAAAAAAAAAGGCATTAGAACTGATGATTTTATAGTCTTGTTTTTCTGAACGCGTACGTAAAAGGTGTGGTGTCTTTAATTTTTATTTTAGTTCAGTTTCACTTGTTTGGCTTTTTAAGATGTAGATGTTTCACACAGCGTTTGAGTTCTGGCAGCTTCAGTCTGAATTTTTGAGACAATTCCAGGATAGCAATGAATTGGTTGACTTTGATACTCTTTCTTTTTCCTTTTGTTTTTTCACTGGAGTGATTTTCTTTTTTCTCCTCTCTTCCCCTCATCCCAGTTGTTATGGTGTGTTCCCAACTAAGTTTACTTTTTCCTGCTGAACTTCTGTGCTTCACAGTTTTGATTTCTGTGTGGGTATAATTTGGCAACTATCAGAAAAGATGACTGATTGTTGAAAATACTGAGGATTTTTTACCCTTTGGTTTGTCCAAGTGGCACAAATTAAACAATGCAGAAGAAACCTCCGTCCTCAGTGCTAGCATTTCAGTCATTTTTCCCATTGGTGTCTGTGTAATTGTCCATATATTTTTACTTCAAAAATGTGAAGCATGACCAGAAAGTAAAAGGCGAACTGCAAGGCAAAATAAAAATACTTGATAATTAAAAGCAATGATCCCCATGTGTATTTGCAGGGAAATATGAACAAAGAGCACTGTGGTGTTCTGTGGGACATACAGCCGAGGCATTTATTTCTTAAGAAATTTTGCATCGCTGTAGCTGGTTTCCACCACATAAATTGTCAGAGCTTCAGTGCTCTTACCCCCTTATTCCTATTTCTTAGACTTTGCATCCCAAATGAGTAATGGGTTGTTGTGAAGAACATGTAGTATTTACAGTTTCTTTTCTATTTAGAAACAGTCTCTGTTGAACAAGACAGAAAGTGCCCCAAACCAAAAGCGGGATCTTCTATCCTTTCAGCTTTAAAAATTAACTGTATTTTGATGGTACCTAGTAGAAGAAATGACAGTCAGGTGGAAAATGATTTAATGAGAGGAGCAGCATTTTAACTGGTGAGTTCTCAACTTTTTGATAGTCTATTTGCTTCAGGTGACAGTTTTTAAGGAGGCCTCGTCTGTGCGTATGTGTTAGATCAAACCCTTATTATTCTCATTGCTTTTGTCAGGGGCTGCTGTTTCCTTTGTCAGTTGTACATGACCTGTCAAGCAAACGGAATAGAACCTGCAACTTTGTTTAACTGACAGCTGCTCAAGCAGAATACGTTTTACCACTTCTTCGGGATGTTTTCTGGATGCAGATCTGCCCCTCCAGTCAAGCCATGGGCAATCATGATTTTCTTGTTTTATTGCTTCTTTTAAAGTATCATTAGTTTACTAATGAACTCTTAGAAGAAGATAGTACAATGGCTTAAGCAACTTCTACTTTTCATTCAACTGCATTTTCTTCTTAAAGCAGAGCACTGAATGAAAATTACGGATTCGTTTGTGCCCTGTGCTTCAGTAGACAGAGAAATATCCTTATACTGAGAAAGGTCTTTGGAAATGCCAATAGTCAAGGGTACCAGCTTTGGTTTTCAGTGATTCCCCGTCAAACTGAAAAGCTGTGCAGGCTATGACCCGAGCCTTATGTGTGCAAACCAACTTCTTTATTTTATAGCTTGTAGAATATAGCTTGTAGAATTTTGCTATGACATGTTTTGGAGTCAACTGCCGTTCAGTTAATTGTGCAATTTTGTTTATGGCCTCATGGGCTGGGGAAAAGCATTGTTCTTCAGAAGGGCTGTGTAGCTTTAGCTGGTAGGCTACAATTTAGTAAACAATTCAGTGTTTCCTAAGATGGGGAAGAGCATTTCCAGCTCATCATTCCTAGCTCTGTGGGATTAAGGGGGGTAAAATGCATTAAAACATTGTCATTCAGGTAAAACAGGCTTCTGAAAAAAGATAGTAAACAAATCTGTTGAGTAGGATGTTGACATATTCCTAGTTGCTAGAGCTGTCAAGTTACTCTCATGTTAGCATTTAAAACTGCAGCTACTGCAGAACATTATGAGAAAATAATATAACTTTATGAGAAAATAATAGCAAGATTAAGTTTGTAGCTAGAGGTATGATAAATGGTTAGACAAATTGATACGGGAGGTAAGGAACAAACTTTTCAGATACACAAACTCTTGGGTCCTACAGAGTCTTGCAGTTGCATGTAAGTGTGAAGCTTTTTCCCAGGTCCCTGTGTAATAGATGTTGCTGGTGCTTCACAGCTGGAAAAACAAGCGTGGTGAGATAAAGTGATTTACCCAGCCTCTCAAACAGGTCAGTAGAATATAAGGGTTACAGTTCAGTAGTCTTTACTCCGAGCCCCATATATATTTACGGCCATGTTACTTAAGGTTGAAAAAATGCGCTTAGCAAGTTCACGCTCTCAGTATGACTTATTCCTTTCATATCTAATAGCTCTGTTTTCAGTGGCAGGACCCAGCTGACCCCTTCTTGACTACTGTTCTGTTGTAATGTCCTGCTTTAAGTAGTAGAAAACTTTTCCTTGATTTCTAATCTGCCCTTGCCTTTTGTAAATGCATTAATTCCAGTTATGCGTGCTTGTTCGGTCTTTATGTTCTCACATGTTTTGTTTCTTTATTTGTGAAATCTGCAGTGTGTTGGCTGTCTATTTGTGGGTCTTGAGATTTGTCTTGAGATTTTTGGGGATGGGGATTGAGCTAAAGGATACTAATGAGCTGGGTTTGGGTTGGTTTGGTTTTGGTTTTTATTCCAACCCAATGCAGTTCCCTTCCTAGTTTTTTCTTAATGTGGCAAGACTCAATTATTGACTTGCTCTGTGCTGGAAACTGGTGTAAACATAGTTATTTCCCGTTTACTTTTCCTTGTTAAGAGTGCTTTGTTGCTCCCCCCCTTGGATGCACATTGAAGAAGTAACATCCATGAATTAAAATGAGAAACATTTTTACAGAGCTTAGTCCTTCCTTAACTATTCCTCCTGGACTGTTCTAAAAGAGATTCTGTTTGAAGAATGATTAAACAGAAGTTGATGAAACATGTATTTAAAGAGAAATCAGTGTGTTCCCCTGGAACTTATGATTTGGGCAATCAACAGTATAATAGGTTGACTAGCAGCAGGGTTCCTCTTCCAAAACCTAGCTTAGATACTCCATGGTCGTACTCCTTACAGTTTATCTAAAAATAACCCCTCCCCACCCCGTATTAGAACATTAACACAATTTGCGGATCGAGAATAAAAATTTCAAACCTAAAAACTCATAAGGAATTACAGTACATGAATGGAAGTATGATAGGCATATTCTGTTCCCTGCTGCCATACGAAGGTTTGGGTCAGCTTGTGAACAAATCAGGAAGAGAGGAGGTGACATTCATGCTAGTTTATGGAGAAGGTATGTTGTGAAGAATGTCTGTTTTTCTTTCGTTTTCTCCTGTGGGAGATAAGAATTATCGTAGACAATTCACTGGCAAGACAGAGAAACTGGGGTGTGATCCACGGTGTTTGCTGTGTGAGGTTTACAAAAATGATAAATTCAATTCCCTTTTCTATCTTTTGGATTTGTATCTGGTGGGGGACTAGTCTAATACAGACACTTGCCTTTTGGAACTAGGTGGTTTGGTTTGTAATTGTGCTCTAAGTGGGGAAAAGCTAGAAATCCTTTTCAGAATATGTGATGAGATTCCTGTCTTTTTTCTTTAAAATACTATGGCAAAGTGAGTTCCTGCTGTATGTTAGTTACTATGTCTTCATTTTCTCTTATGTTTAGATCTCTTTCACTGGTAGAGTAGCGTAAAAAAGCTTTAGTTTAGTTATACACCTCTTTAAACGACTTAAATATTCATCAAGTTAGTCGGGGTTTAACAATATTTTTACTTTGTTTCTTCTATTGAAAGTGAGTGTTACAACCTAAAGATTTTAAACTAAAAGTGATTCTAGCTTCAGATGACTGAGCTGCAGTGGCTGGGGATGCGTAATGTACATATAGTGAGAAGGTTCTCTAATTGACTGCGTGGCTCGTGGCATTACAAAGTCATGCTGCTAAAGGTTTCTGTCGGCCCCGAATCCATGACACAAAGATCCTGCTTGTAATTTTCTAATTGCAACCAGCGGAAGACGAGAGTAATGTTAGTTTTTATGACTTGTTGCTTAGCAGCGTTGATCAACAAATGTACAACCTTTTCTTTTCCTGTAACCTTGGTGAACCCAGGCTTGGACAGAGCTCACGAGCAGAAGACAAGGATTTCTGAAGTCGTGCAAAACTGTTGTTCAGTGTCTGTTAGCAGCACCTGTGGCAAACCGTCCCTTCTTGACCCCGTTGTTACTTTTGCCCTTTAGTCTTCTTTCTCACTCTCATCAAGCCTTAGAAGAAAGCGGGCACCGTCCTAGAGAGGTGTGGAGGATGGGAAGTTTAGAGACAAGCCAACTGTGCTAAAACGTATCCTGCTGTTTATGCGGAAAAGGAGCTGAGCTGGTTCCCAGGCTGTGATGATATCAGACCTTCCTCTCGTGGCAGGAGAAGCAGACTTCAGCCATCACAGTAAGGATTATTCTTAGAGAAGCCTTCCCGGTATTTTGGAGTAGGCAAAATTATCCACAGAGGAAAAGGAAATTAGGATGCTAAGAATTCCCTCATCTTCTAGGAGAGGTTTCACAAACTGAACTGGGAGGGATATTGAATGTATATTTGAAAATGTTTATGGTTCTGCCCTGAATGTAGATAGAGTCCCCCCCCTCCTTTTTTTTTTTTTTTTTTTTTAATCTGATCAAACCCGGCAAAGCCTGTAAAATAAGTGCAAAGAGTTAAGTCGCTTGTTTCACCTTGTTTCTGAACTGTAAATTGTTAGTCTAACTGGACAAAGGATCTTTAGTGCCATCATAAACTGCAACAAGTACTGTGCCTTATGATGTCAGAAGCTTAGACTTGGAGCTTTTACTGTTACTCAAACGCTTGGTTTTTAGATCTAAGTAAGAAACAGCTAAGTATTTGTATACTTTTTCTGCCAAATTTCCTGAGAAATTTGTAAGCCTGTGGACATTATGGGAAAAATAGTGCCTTGTCAGTCTGTTGGTTTTCTCCTTTCCACCCCTTCTCCTGTCCATTCTCCCCCCTGTCCACACTTGCGGATCTGTTGATAGCTGTTAACAGCAGTGCGGGTCAACATATTAAAAGGTCAGCATGTGTTTCACAAGCCTGTTACACTCTGGTGTCCCTTCTCTTCTGAAGTTCAAAGAGAAACTCTGCAGTCTCATAAAATTCACAGAGAGGACTAATATTGCTGTAATCGCACAATTGAGATCAGATACTCCTTCCAGGAAAGACAGCCACGTGAGGAAATGGTTTCTGTCCTGTGTGTCACGTCGAAAGCATGGTAAGTGTATGGTATCTGGCAGAGCTCAATCAAGTAAAATGAACAGCAAACTGGAATGTGAATTACATTGCAAATGTTGCAGTTTTTAAAAAAATTATCTTTAATGCACAAATCTTAACCAAGTGATCTGCCTGGAAATCCTGGCTGTAATCGGACCAAGAGGGATGGCTTTCCATGCCCTTGCTTTCTAAGCAAATTTTGCTGACCAAAACAGGATTTCTTTTTTGAGCTGTGAATGCGATTTGTCTGTCTGCAGTGAACAACAGCTGCTAATATTTGATACCTGCAAGATTCAAAACAAGTAGCTGAAGTCACATTCTTAACTTCTGATTTACAGGAGGAGGAGGAACTTAAGTCAAAATCAATAAGCTTTTAAAAACGGTTTAAGTGAAAGCAAAGAACTTTTTTTTGTTTATGAGTGGTGTGATGCAGAATACCTGGCTGGTTATTTCTGCGTGCAGTGGCAATAGAACCCGAGTAGATTTAAAAATTAATGTTTCAAACTTTAGATAGTTAAAATATGTTATTCTTCCCCTTTTCTTTTAGCTATCCTTTAGAGTGTGGCATTCTCTTATAAGCGAAAAAGTGTCTTTACAGTGAGACTCTTTAATGCTGTCATTTCCACACCCGCAACAACCGGGCAGACTGTACCACAGCTAAAAGCCACTGAATGTTTTATTCCTGTACCGAGATTAATCTAGTTGTTCCATATCACGGTGTGTTCAACAGGGAAGTCCCAGTTTCATGTCTTGCAGGATGCACGTGGCTTTCAGCTCAGCTGCAGACACTGCTCCACAAACCCCTTCCCACCCATCACAGTTCCTTGAGGTACAGTTGCTCATATTAGAAACGCTAATTAGAAACGTTTCTCCGTACCCTGACATCAGGAAAGGACGGCATTTGAGCACGTGCCTAAGTGTGATTGAATAGGGGTCCTAGAATACAGGTCACCTGAGTTTTGTCCCATTAGGCGAGTCAGTTTTCCGTTTTTGGGGTAGTAAATCTCATATGCAATGAGACACAGGAAATTTCAGAGGGAAACTGGAATAATTAAAATAATCTCGTTTGGTCCACTGCCAGCTCTTTCATCTTAGAAAACATTGCTCTGGAGACAAGCACAGATCCTGTAAGTGAGCCTAGTCTGGATGGCTCGCATTTAACATTTTGAACATCTATCCCTTAGCGAGCATCTGAAGTGCAAGGACATTTCTGTGGGAAAGTTTGAATGGTTTTGGTTTCTTTTCTTTTTTTTTTCTTTATTGGCTGCTTCTTGAGATTGAGGTTGGACTAAGTGGATCCTCGGGTTAGTGTGGAGTTTCCTCATGTACATCGGATCACAAAATCACCCCAGAAGAAAAGGTTTTTACAAACAAGACTTGTATAACTTGGGGAGAAAAACGATTGAAAAACTGAAATAGAGATTTAAATATTGCACAAGCTGGATAGTATTAAGGCTACTCTTTTTTTTTTAGTTTCTCGATCTAAAAGCCATACAATTTTCTCTCCTCCTGTGCTTAATCTAGGGTGTTTGTAGTTTGCATCCCAAGAAATTGCGATGGAGAGAAACAAATTGCTACAAGTGACAAAGGTAAATCTTTTTGTTCTGAATAGTATTCCTCAGCCAGCTTCTCAGTAACTTCATTTTCTAGATGATTTTTGGTGAAGCAGCAACAGCGAGCAGTCCTCGCCTCTCACTGCAGTCCTTACAGAGCGCCCTTAGATGGTGCTGTGCGGCAGCGCTCAGCCCTTCCTCGCTCTCCTCATCAGCCTCCCAGGTCCCCAGCCCCTCCACGGGGGTCAAACTACCTTAGGGGGTGCCTTTGCCCCTAAAGCTGAGAGTATGCTTTACTAAACTGGTAAAAGGCTTCCTTGGCAGCGGCCGAATTTCTTGACCCGCTGATCTTGGGCTACTGATGAGATGTAAACTTTTTTCATGAAGTTGTTAGGCGAAAGAAAATGAATTCCAAAATGTTGCATGAAGGAAAAATGACTGTGGGGGCCTGTGTGTTCGCTTTCACTGGTTCCCCACCAGTCAAAGCTTTCTGCCCAGGAGAGGAATCACCCCCCCTTGTTTCCAAAGTGTTATAACCAACCATTTACTAAGTGATGCATATTCCTGTCCTTTGTTTTCCGTTTGCCTGTGGATCCGTAGCCCAGGTCTGAAATTTTGCCATAGTTCAATCTGGAGAACATGGATAAACTGTCTCTGGGCACTGTTAATTAAGGTCACTAAATGCAATCTGTCAGTAGGGACTACTAAATATTAAATTCAAACATGGATTTCAATAACTGCTATACTTTAATTCTTATAAAACTTGAATCGTGTCATGCTTAAACATCTGTGTTAAATATATTGCTGTCTATCTGTCTGTAAAAGTGCTTTTAAATAATAGCTAAGGATTTTTTTGTGGGCATCTGAGGATCATCGTGGTGGAGGAACAGTGTTCACCCTGGGAACTTCCTCACAGAAATATGGGTGTGGTATTGTGGTTTTCAGGTTAAATCTTCCACGCCGTTAAATTCTTTTCATTTCTGAAGAACTGAGGATGCAGATCTAGGAATTTGAGTTGTGCTGTCAATTACAAAGGAATTGAAGTGGAATTTCCTCCAGCGGGACGAGTCTCAAGCCACAAAGTAAGTTTTATTTGGAAACTGTTGGTGAAATTATGAAAGGCCGTTATTAGGCAACTCTCGGATACTGTACCAGTATCTAGGCCTTTCTTCTGTAGAGAAGTGAGACATTGAAAATCAAGTGAGATGTTGGGCTCTGCCCCTTGGAAAAGAGTTAAGTGATTGGATTTTTCTAAGTTGGGAGTATAGCCTTCCTATAGTTTTATTGTGCGCTTATGCACATTCCTGTAGTTTGTAAATGGATCAGATTTTTTTCCCACCTTTTACCAAAATTTGAGGGGGTTAAGCCTGGGAATATTCTGCCAAAGCAGATTAAATAATTCATGTTTTCAGAATGACTTCATGTAGTCATGACTTTTATTTATTTAGAGAAAGAGCTGGTGTTGTTACAGTCTCTGCTCTATTTTTTTAATCTCCCTAACTTCCTATAACCCAGCTATTTTTTTTGACCTTTGAAATGTACCAGACTGCATAAACTGAGTATCTGCTGAGCGTTCTGCTTGTCCCAGTAATTTTCATCCTATGGTCTCTGCGTGCTGTTGTTTTAGGTGTATCCTTTGCCATTATGTGAGTTGTTACCATTACCCCAAATTCTGCTGGCATGGAGGAGGGGAACAAGCACCGAGCTTTTCTCTCTTTGTGCGTTGAGAAACTCTGTGGCTGAAATCACTGGCGAGTTAAATGTTACTAGGTGGTGACCTGCAGCCTAAACCTAGGGGCTGTTAAGTTCTCACCTGTGAAAAGGGAACCTTGTGGTCTGCACTGTGTGTTGTTCCCGCTGCAGCGGAATTTCTGCCATATTAAAGTCCTCAAGCAGCTGCAGCCGTGTGTCACACTGATCTGGGGTTTTGCATCCTCAAAGCTCTGCCCAAATATTTGAACCGAGTGAAGCACTCGGCCGAGCTGAGAGGTAGGCGAGCTTTACAGAAAAAGAAACACACACACCCCCCAACAAAAGGCAAAGCGACTTTCCCTCATCACACAGCAAGTCCATGGTGGAGCTGGAGTTACAGCTCGGGAGGTTCCTGGCTCGTGCTACACTACAATGCTGTGGAGAAAGGTCATTTCCCAAAATAGTACAGAAGGTTCCCGTTTGTTATTGATAATAGGGCAACAGAGGGCTCTAGATGTATTAATAGGTCGCTGTATAATGTCCTTAATAATACATAATTAGCAACCTTGCAAATCTGGCTACATAGCATTTTTCTGCCCCTCCCGCAGTTAGCTTTGTCTGCTGTACTATTGATAGGTATTTTTGTTTGGGCTCTTCTAACACGACTTTATTGAAATAGGGCCATCTACACAGTAGGCATAAATAGCCTCCCCTTTACCAGTCACGTTAAACTGAACGTTCAGCTCACCTTTCAGATCAGTACAGGTCCTCTGCAGTGACCGGTGCCTGTTTGTGGGCCCGCAGGCAGCAGCTGGGGCACTTTGCCACTTGGGAGGCATTGAGCAGAAACTCTGTCTGCCTGGGGAGAAAGAACATAGAGTTGATAGAGGATTTGGGTGTCAGCGTTTTCCCTGTGTTGTGTGAGACAGAGCCAGAGCAGTGCAGGAGCTGAGGTGCAAGCGTGGAGCCCCACAGAGGTGCCAGATTTGATGATGGCCTTCCAGGGAAGAAGGCAAACCCCATCCCCACCTAGAGAGACAGAGGGGAGGATGATGAATACTTGTGAAGGGGTTTTCATTTATATTTGGTCCCAGCCATTCCTCAAATGTCCCTGGGGCTGGGGTACCTGGTAGGTATTGCTGGATTTTGTAGGTTGGTTTTTTTTAATCTGCCTTTTATAAAATGTTATTGATCCCCTTTGAACTTACTGGCTCCAGCAGTGTACTTGCTGATGGTTTCCGTTTCTTGTTTTTCCTCTAAATGAATTATTTGAACTCCTAAGTTGCTCAGCAAATTTGATATGGCCACTGAATAGTAAGTACGAAGCTTGAGATTTTTATTTTTTTTTACTGAACACCTAGATCTATGCATCTGCAATTGAAAGAAGAACAAAATGGTATTTTCTCTTAGCCAAGTCTGAAAAATTACAGTGAATAATGGCGGGAAGAACGACATTGACAAAACAAATTTTTCAGCTCTGTTTTGGTTTGAGTTTGGGTGAAGTGTTTCCAAACAGGCAAACCCCTGGGAGGAAAACAAAATGTGTAAGGGAAGTTAAGAAACGAGAGCATGTATAGCATACAGAAATGGCAAGGGTGCTGTTCTGTTGTCTTCATATCTGCAGATATATGTATTTGAATTAACAAAGCAATAGGAGCTTTATGTGCTGCATTTGCTTTTTAATGCTTGTTGGTTGAAGTAATTGGATCTATTGTTGTGGGCACTGGGAATGCCAGCTCGGCTCTTACGGTCACTGACTTGTGAACATGACCTTCTGGAGGTCAAAACACTGGAGAGCTTGCTCTGTTTAATTCTCAGAGGTACCAGTCGTAATAGTCACTGCTTTGCAAAAAACAATGTAGTTGTTCCCTGCCTCTATCTGTTTTGTTGTTTGTACTGAGATGAGGTGAGTTTTTTGGTAGTGGTTTTGGGTTGGTTTTTTTTACTACTTTAACAATTTTTCAAGTGGGTTCAGATTTTTTGAGGGTTGAGTTTGTTTTGGTTTGGGTTGTTTGTTTGTCTTTTTTAAACCACAATTGAGTTTGGTTAAATAACTGATCGGAGGTGGAACTGTAAATGTTAGTCAGTGTTTTTGAATGATGTTTCGGTACTTGAGCAGGCATCCTGCTTTCATTCTTCCTGGTGGTCAAGTCAGTCAGACATAGTTAAACAGTCCCACGTAGGAAAAACTGTATTTTCAGTGAGAGAGGAAAAAAAAAAAAATCACTTGTGATTGATGCCAAATGGTAAATGCTGATGGCTACATAATTTCAGCATTGAGTACCTCTGCCTGCCTTACTGGGGAACTCCAGAGAGACCCGAGTAAAACATCCCCCAAAAGAGACAAATGACCTCTTTAGAGAGATCTCTTTAGAGAGTCTCTCAGTTTGTGCCCCTGGTCTCAACACTTGGGCACTCGAGTGCAAAGCTCGAGTCCTTGTGGCAGAGAAGGAGGTTTCAAGGTCTGTGCTGTTTGCGTTTTCTGGCGTCAGATGGTTTAGTGGTTCCTCTTGGTGTGCGTCCTTCCCAAGAGCTAGGGGAGTTGCTGTCAGCTCCCAACTTTCCTCCTACAAACCTGTCAAAGCATACGGTGTTAGAACACCGAGCATGACAAGGAACAACCCATAGATTTTGTGATCCATCACCAGATCTGCTGGACTAGCAGCAAAGCGGTCATGGCACTGGTGATTAGATGGCATTGGTGATATAATAGTACTGCTTTAGGTTTATGTTCCTGGCTGGTTCAGAGGGGGAGAGTTGTACTTCCTCAGAACTTCTTCCTAAGAATACACCAAGATATAGCTACCATGTTGACCCTATCAAAGATTCAATTTGAGCTGATTTGGTTTGATCCCTGGGGAGGGATTTGGTTTGCTGTGGGTTTTTTTGTTGTGCTTTTTTTCTTTAGTTTTTGGGGAGTTTTGTGTTTGTTTTTTTAAACCTTGTGAACAGCCTTCTTGCACTGCACTGCTCCTTAAAAATACTAACATATTAGCTAACTAATACTAGCTGAAATCTGCATCTGCTATAGGGCTGTTTGGGATCTATGGGTAGTCTTACTCTGTCTAGGTAGTAGTAATGTTTTTATAGAACTAGGAGAGTTTAGACCTCCTTAAAACGGCAGTTCTATTTACAACTGATTTTAGCATTCTTATGTCTTGCCAGGGGGCCTTACTTTTTTTCTCTGCTGCTCCATGGCTTGGTCAGGGCAAGCAGCGTGCTGTCTGTCTGCCTGCACTTGTTTGGCTTTGATGCGGTGCACTGCGTGTCGTACTCAGATTTACAGCTAAGGTACAACAACCTTTTACCTGTACAGGTAAAAGGAACAACTGCTTGTTACCATCTTTTTTTCCCCCCTCCTTAGTATGTCAAACCGCTCCACACTCCTTCAGAAGCATAGTGGACTACCAAGAACCAGGGAAAATGTGCTGAAGAAAATGGTGAGCAGAGCCCTACATCAACCGCCTCGGGTCTCATTCCCTTCTGGGTTCTGCATTTCTGACTTGTTTTTGACCAGGGCTTTTTCACTGCTTTGTGATGGGTGAGAACTACTGAGGTTATAAAAGGTTTTGCAGCTGGAGGAGAGAAGATGCAGGGCTGGCAAGATCAGGATTCCCAGCTGTTGGGTAAATAACTTTAAGGGCATAACTTTTTTGTTTGTTTGTAGTGAAGTAGTTCAAGGCATTGTTGTTGGTCAGGAAACCTGGGTTCTGTAGCCCCAGCAGATTCAAATCCACTTTGGTTTCTCCCTACTGCAGCACCCCACCCCACCCCCATCTTATTTTTCCCTTGATATCTTCTGTTTACATGGTTTGGCCTTGCTAAAACTATCTGTCCCTCAAGTTTTCCTTCCGCTCATATTTTAAGATTCTCGTGAAGGTGCATTCCTGCAGTCTTTCTGGCAGTGAATTGCTCTGTGTATTGTTCCCCTTTTCCTTGCTTCTGTCTGTAGATGGGAAGCTGCTAGAGCCGGTGTGAAGTTCACGCTCCTTTTAATTCCTGAGAGCAAAATCCCACTTTTGCAAAGCTCTTGTCTTTCATTCCCTTCCACTCGGTATCTCTGCATCTCTGTCTTCTGACTCATTTGTCAAAGGCTGACAGACCTCTCTCTAGCCTGAGAGGGCAGGTTGCAATCCTGGCAGTAAGAGGCACCTGCCAGATGCAGCCACCCTCACCAGTGTTAGATGTGATAAAGGAAAATGCATTTTTCAGTTGGAGTTAGAAAAGGATCCACGCTATAGTCCCTCGGCCCAAATCCTGACCCTTTCTCTGCAAAAGATGCTGAACTTCTATCATCTGAGTGGCTGGTGTCACGGTATGAAGTCTTTATTTATAGATGCATATAAATAAAAATCAGTCAAATTGTATTTCCCAAAAGCTGAAGAATCTGCAGTCCATTAACTCTGGAGTTAACGAGTGGACCCCAGTCTCTAGAAAGAGCACCTTTTGTTCAGAAAGACTTGTTCGTTTTAATTTGGCCGCTGACATGGGTTGTCTGCAGTTTCTTCATGAAAAAAAAATAATAGTACTGCTTTTAAAGTGTTAAAAAAAAAAGAAGGTCACTGTGCTGTGGTGTTTTGTGTGTTTGCATTATTTCATGTTTTGAGTAAAAGAAATCCTGCGTAGTTGAGGGGACATATGACAGTGGTAGCTCAGACCAGATAAGATGAGGGTGGATAATTACTTAAGTAAGGTGTTTGTCTTCTGACATTATTTGTGCAAGGAAGAGGGTAGGTCGTTGGCAGCAGGTGCCCTGAGCAGCTGGTGTGGCTGTCTGCTCTTCACCTTTCCAGGACATGGGTTTGAATTACGCTGTCCTGTTTGATCATAAACAGGAAAAAAGAACCATATTTTGAACTGGGAGTACCTTGAGGTTAACTGCCATGCCTTATAAATTAAGAAATAGCCGTTGTTTTGCTTCAGGGCCAGCCTGTGAACCGTGGTGGATGCATTCCCCATTTCCTTGTTAGGCTGCATTAATCTATTTTCTGACACCTCTCATGTCCAAAATAACCCGCAGGCTCTGTCGGGGCACAGCCATACTGAGCTTGCCGGTGAGAAAGTGTTGGTTTCGGGTCCTCCTACAGCTCTTTGATTAGAGCCTCAAACTCCTGCCTCACTGTTCCCGGAGAGTTTTATTGCCAATCTCAGGTGTTACCACCCGAGTCTCAGGTCCTTCTGTAATGACCTGAAGACTGGATGGGCACGTGCTTGATTGTCCCTTGGTAAGAGAAACTGTGCTCGTTATCAAGAACAGCAGGAGATCCATCAGCATGGGCAAATGGGTGATGTGCCCCCTCTCGGGCTGTCTCTGCCTGGTGTCCCACATCGCCTCCTGGGCTTGAACAAGGGCCAGACTTTCTGCCCTGCAGTTTCAGAGCACTTAGCAGCCGTCTCCGACCTGTGCCCACCTGTGGGAGGTTTCTCTGTGTTCTCCCCTCTTCCCAGGTGATTTTTCAAAGAGCTTTGGTGGGTCTTTCCTTGAAGGTAGCTTTCTTCGTTGGCTGTCCTATTTAGTGCCAGGAAGGAAAGGGGAAACAAGGCTGCCATCAGAATTGAAGTTGGATCCTTCTTTGGGATGGCGTAAGATTTCAGATTTCACTTGATTGACAATACTAATTGCGTTATTGGGTGTTGCAGGTGCTTTTTCCTTTGGAGTTAACAGGAAAGAAGCCTTCAGAAAGTGCCCTTGCGTTGCTGGGCCTATAGCGAGAAGATCTGAGGGAGCTGGCTGTGTTACTGCAGGAGCAAGAGAACTGATTTGAGTGTGTTACGGCAGTGCAACTTGTCGTGACAAGTGGGCCACCCTCTGCAAGAACAGAGCAAGAGGAGGCAAGGTATGTGGACTTCTGTGAGTTCTGTTGGGGTGGAAGTTGTCTGGCGTTCAGTGTTTGCACAGTAAATTCAATGTCAACATACGTACAGACAGCAGATCTCAGAGGAGTTAGAGGTAAATAGCCTTTCTTTTTGAGGTTTCCAGAATGAGCCGCAAGAGCTAAGGGATTTCTTTGAGATTTTGGCCTGTCATGAATTGGCAGATGACTTGGGAAGAGGTAGTCCCTGGTCATTTGGCAGGGCCAAGAGTCAAGCTTTGAACCATGCAAGCTTTTGGCAGCTGGGGAATGTTCACACTAGAGACTTCCGAGTCCTGGCCTCTCTCTAGCTGCCAGTGACAGTTTTTTGGTGATCTATTTTATTTAGTCATTAAAAGTTAGGTCCCTCAGTTCTTCTGTTAGTCTAGCCCAGGAAGATAAAAAAGTCCCATGGGAAACAAATTTTCTGAACTATGGAAAAAACCCACCCCATTTTCATTTGGCTCCGGAAATGCAGAGGTTTCTTGAAGTCCCTACCACCAGTTAAGAGCCTGCATCTTGACAAGCTGTTGATTAGGTGACAGAAAACTAATGACAGGACTGAGGTGGCTTTGGCTGCCAAATACAGAAATTGAGGAACTGGCTATTATGGTGACAGAATCAAAAACCCTGATGGAAACCATCCAGTTTCTAAAGAATTCTCAGGAAAAACCTCTCTGTGTAAAGAATTTTAGGCACCAGATCCAAAGGGAGTTGGTCAGAACATGGCCAGTAGGGCTGATCGTCAGGAACCGCAAATTCTGCTCCACAGGAAATTCCTGTGCCTTTTAAAACTTGTCTGACAGCAAAACATTCCACTGGAAGAAACTTCTGAGCCATCTCAATTTCTGGATTTATTTTTTTGTTTTAAATTCTTCTTTCTTCTGAAGTGTTAGTCGGTAGCATTTACCCTGAGAGCAGGATACTGGCTGGAATCGAGGAATGGATGGGAAGGATCTAGCAGGGTCAAGCCTTTTCGCACATATGGAAGTGAAGTGTGAGCAGAACGAGCTTTTCCTGCAGGTGGGGAGGGGAACAGCGAGGGTCACAAGTGGCCTCTGCTTGTGGTGAGAGCGAACAGAGTGGGACTGTCCGGCCCACGGGCCCGCGGCAGGCAGCTGTAAAACAGCTTGGGGAAGGCTAATCAGGAGCTATTTTTTTGCAGAGCAAACAAAGTACCTTTTTTACGTAGTGGATTTATATGTAACTTGTGGAACAAGGTGGTGCGGGAATAGTTTTAAAGAAAAACCCAGGCTCGGTGACAACGGGTCAATCCTTCCGCTGTATCATAAGTACTCACGTCTCGTGTTAGAAACGTGTCAGATGTGATTTACTGCAGCAGCACCAAAGGGAACTTGGCTAATTAAACAGAGCTTAGGGGGAGGGGGTTAAATACAGG
>VXAK01026485.1:0-18909 GCA_013399435.1 Arenaria interpres
CCGCCCCGCCCCGCCCGCGCGTGCTCAGCTGCGCCTGCCCCTGGGCGCTCCGCGTGGCCCCTCCGCGCGCATGCGCGCACTCCCTCCCGCCCCCCCTATCCGGCCCGTTGTGCGCGTGCGCCGTCGGAGGGGGTGTCGCGCGGGAGGCCGTTGGTCGGCGGCGGCGCCCGTTGGGTCTGTGCGCGCGCGGTGATGTCGGGGTGCGCGGCGCGGCAGGAGGAAGAGGAGGAGAAGGAGAAGAGGGAGGAGAGCGCCAAAGCGCGCCATAAGGAGGAGCTGAGCCGGAGGGTGAGCTGAGGCGGCCTGCCGGCCGGGAGGGAAGGGAGGGAGAGAAGGAGGCAGGGGGCTGCGGCGCGGCTGACGGCCCCGCCTGAGGCTGCGTGCTCCCCGCCGTGCAGGCGGGCTGAGGCGCGTCCTGGGCCGTGCTGCCGACGGGGCGAGGGGGAGGGATGGCGGCCCCGCGAAGCCTGTAACCTCGGGTGCGATCAGCGTGAAGAAGAGGAGGGCGAGTCCTGTCAGGAAACGGGGGATAATGTTACCGCAAACCGGCAGATAAAACTTTCTAAGCCTCGATTTAAGGTTTAGACAGGAGGCGTTCTGTATTGCGGCGCCGGATGCGCAGGGGATAGCTCCTCCTGCTGTGCACACCGAATACTATTGTCAAATTAAATTTATANTTTGCTACCACCTGTGTGTCAGACAATGTCCATATTTATTGCATCCCTGTCTTAGGTCACCATGTTCTCAGGGCCACAGACATCCTTTCTTATCTTACTAAGTCCTTGAAACCATTTGGGATGGTCGCTAAAATAGCTGCATTTCTTCTCTAAAAGAAGATTCTCTACAGTTTAACCGTTTATAAACTACATAAAATCTGCCTTAGGTATTAATATCATGATGCCGGGGTTCTGGGTGTAGGTCTCGGAGCAGAGCATCTGTCGTGTGGCCGGGTCTCGTCGGTGTCACTGTTAGCTCTCTTGTCAAATCGGTTTTGTGGTTCTTGCTGCTCCAAGTTGAGTTTGAAATGTCAGGTGAGTCGCAGCGAGGTTTTTCTGTGTAATGTCTACTTCAGCTGTACCTGTTCAAAGAATCACTGGGGATTTCAGTCACAGGGGCTGGTGCTTCTCGTAAATCTGCTCTGTTTTCTGTGGCGCCAATAGCTTTGTTCAGGATGAAATCTGTCAAGTTCTATGGAACTGCTTTCCCTCAAAAAATGACTTCCTTTCCACGTGGCCATATTATATAGTCAGTGGTATTTTTGATTGCCTGGGAAGATGTAAAGCTAGGACATAACAGTATTGCAGCTTGTAATTTCTGTTATGCTTAAGTGGCTGGTTTAGTCCATGGCAAAAGATGATACTGCTGTTTTGTCTGTTGGGATTGTAAATATCAGATATTAATGTAGCTGCTGGAAAAGTTGTTTTTTCTGTATGCCACATTCAGTTTGGCTAACCTAGCTCTGTGACAGCTTTTTACTGTTGCACCAATTCCAGGGGACACAAAAGAAGAAGAAGAAAACCACATTGTTTGTTTCTAATAAAAAGCACTCAGTGTCTACTGGCCATATTTTGTTCTATTTTGTTGGCTTTTATGATGGTCGTCCTGATTGCTCTTTAGCATTGACTGCTGTCATTGTAAAAGAAAATGGGAGTACCTGCCACCCTGCCAGTGCTGTTGAAGAGAGTGGTAAATCCCACTAAGGAAGTTTATGCAAAACTCCAGAGCAATAGAAAGGCTTCCATTGCTCTTAATACAGTTTTAGAGGTTTGGGGTTCTTGGTTTCATTTTGACTCTGGAGAATACCTATGATTATACAGTCTATTGTAGATAATATGTTAAATTTTATTTTCTAAAGTTATTTGATGTTTTATTAGTTGTTTGCATGTTTTCTTTTTTTCTGGGGGAAAAATGTGATCTCAGATTATAAATAGCTAGGGGTACTCTGGCTTCCCAGTAGTCACTGCTTTTGAGGGTAGGAAGAATATCAATCTGTGCAAGGTAACCTGTTTCTTTGTCATCAATGGTCCATTTGGAGAACAGCAACTGTGCAGGCATGTAGCTGTCTTAAAATATCAGTAAGTGTATTCACCACCAGGATTATAATACAGTGGTTTATTTTTAATAATTAAATTGAGGTATATCTTTTGCCTTTCAGATTAAAGAGCAGAAGGTTGTAGTTGATGAGCTTTCTAATTTGAAGAAGAACCGGGTAAGTATTTACAAATTTGCTTTTGACTACTTCGTTTTCACATCAGAGAATTAAGCATAGAGACAAGAAGGTAAACATAATCTGAGCACACTGTCTTTAATTTGTTTAAATACAGATTTTACTACAGATGCTCTCAGAATAATTTGTCCTCCAAATTATTTGATTATGTACCTTGTGCACTGTAACACAGTATGGTCTGAGGTTTTTTGCCTTTTTGTGTTTTATCTGAGTTATTCATTAAGATGTTTGAGTTGATCAGAAGATTTCTTACTTTTCACGTGTATGTTTTAAAATAGAATGTGATCCTCATGTATGAGGAAAAGAGAAATGCAGAATAGTCAGTAGTTGATCATAAAATGTTTTTGATGGTACGACATTAGAATGTTGGTGTTGTCAGGGCAGAGCTTATCCTTCTGACATAAAAATGAAGGGGTATCTTGGTGGACCTGCGTCAGCTTCTGCTGCAGTGTGGTTGCCTGAGTTTGTTGCTTTGACTTAATGCAGCGTTGTTTTTGTTTTACAGAAGGTTTATAGGCAGCAACCCAATAGCAACATATTCTTCCTTGTCGACCGAACAGAAACTCTATCTCAATGCAAAAGTAAGTTTGCAGTGATCAAGTGGATCAATTTTCATCAAGTTAATCAAATAGTTAGCTATTTTAAAGCTGTATTTGTAGCTGTTAAAGATTTCAAATGTATATTAGAATGAAAAACTGGCAGCTGTATATCAAATACAAAGTAGACTTAGAGATGTGCTTGTTTTTCTGGTTTGGATAAATGTGAAAGTGTTTCCACTTGATATATGGATGTGATAAAAGAGCAGAAGATGTAGGAAGAGTGAGAACACATCTGCAAGGACGTAAAGGAGTCCCTATTCTCAGCCTTGGGAAGCTGTATAGCACTTTGTCCCTTAAAAAAAAAAAGTCTTAAAGTTGCATGGGATGAATAGGAAGAAAATGATAACAAGTTAAACTGGAGGTTAAAGTAGAAGTCTTTAGGTAGTTGAAAGAATGGATCTGTGGGATTGTGGAGGTAGGAGAATGAATGATAAAGAGAGTTGATGACTGAAAAAAACATTAGAAATGTGTAAAGTTAGAAGTACAAATTTATTTTCTGGAATGAACAATTCTACTTTCATTATCTTTGATTTGAGTTGATAGTGTTGACATTTTAATTGACAGTGGAGTTTTCTTACTACAGATGTTTAAGTCATCCTGATAATATGGTCAATAGTGGCCATTCCCCTAATTGTTCTACTTGAAGTGTGGCTTTCTTTGGGAGAAAAAAAAACATAATCTTTGTATAATTAAAGAGGAATAAGCTACAGTGAGCTATAGTTTTGATGTAATACAAATATAGTACTTGTGTTACTTACCGTTTCACATTTACCTCTTTATTGAACAAGTGGCTGGAGTTACTAATTTCTTAGATATACTCTTAAACTTAACTACTCATAAACTCAGTCATAAACATAGCGGTTTCTGAAACTGATGATTTGTGTATTTTTCTCTTACACAGATACATTAGATGAATTAAAGAAGGCACATCAGGAGATGGAAAATTCAGAAAAGACTAAAATCAAGAAATAGTCCGTCTGGATTCAAAGTCACAATGTGTGGTATTTGTTGTGTTGTTACCTTGTGTAGCCAGCGTGCTATCCATGACTTCCTTAATGAAGACATAGTCTGCCGTCTTAGAAGAAGAGGACCAGACAGTAGCCAACAGTTGATAAAAACCGTGTCTGATCCCTCTTACGACTGTCTGTTTTCTGGCCATGTACTTCACTTGAGGGGACCGGTGACTCCGCAGCCTCTGGAAGATGCCAATAACAATGTTTTTCTTTGGAATGGAGAAATTTTCAATGGCGTGCATGTTGGACATCTAGAGAATGACACTGAAGTAATGTTTCATCATCTTACATCATGCAGTAGTGAAGCGGACATTTTGTCACTCTTTTCATCGCTTCAGGGTCCGTGGTCTTTTATTTATTATCAAGCATCCAGACACAGTTTATGGTTTGGTAGAGATTATTTTGGTCGTCGCAGTTTGCTTTGGCAATTCAGTAATGAGGTTGACAGTGCTTTCTGTCTCACATCTGTAAGTGGTTCTTTCGAATCGGGTAACCAATGGCAAGAAGTCCCAGCATCTGGAATTTTCAAAATTGATCTCAAAGCTTGTGCAACAACTAAATCTTTGTCTTTGGTGTTGTTTCCATGGAAGTACAGCTGCACAGATAAAGCAGTAGAAGAAACATTCATTAACATTCTGGACCAAGTTTCAAAAGACTTACCAAACCACATACGTCTTGTGATGAATGAATCAAAACTATGTCTCAGAGCACCAGTTATCCCCTTAAATAAAACAATTTCTGAAGCTTCAGGTGAATGTCCAGGCACTAATACTAGCAACGTAATCCATATAGTTTCTGTAGAAACCCTTCAAGGATTTCTTGCAGAGGAACAGAAGAAAAAAGTAGTCCATCAGTTTATTGATGTTTTAAATGAAGCGGTGAAGAGACGGGTTTTATCTCTATTTAGAGAAGATGATCAGAAAACGAGAGAATTTCCAAGCATGTGTAATAGGAAAGCACACGTTGCGGTGCTCTTTTCTGGTGGCATTGATTCTATGGCTATTGCAGCCCTTGCTGATAAACATGTACCTTTGGAGGAACCAATTGATCTTCTCAACGTAGCTTTCCTGATAAAAGAACAAACTAAGCAAAAGGGTACCACTAAAAACCATACCAAACGGGATGTACAGCTTGATTTGCTTTGTCCTCCAGAAAGTTATAAAGATCTTCATGCTAAAACTGGTGCTCATTTATCTTGCTTTGATGTTCCGGACAGAATCACTGGTAGGGCAGGACTGAAAGAATTAGAAGCCCTTAACCCTTCAAGAACCTGGAACTTTGTGGAAATTAATGTTTTGCCAGAGGAACTGAAAAGAATGAGACAACAATGCATTAAGCACTTAATTAATCCACTGGATACAGTCTTGGATGACAGCATTGGCTGTGCAATTTGGTTTGCTTCCAGAGGAGAGGGGTTTATTAGTAACCGAGGAGAACTGAAACCATATAAAAGTCCTGCAAAGGTACTGGTTGTTTTCTGCCGTATGCTTGACCTGTAAACGTAAAAGCAGTTATGTTGTTTTAGAAATCATCAGGGATCTTTAATATTTGTGAGGTTTCTGAATTTTAGTGGCAAAATATTAAATAGTTCTATTCTGATAATCTTTGTGTAATTCTGGAGTTAAAAACTGCATTCAGTTCTTTTGTCACGTAATGTGTATGGCTTTTCGTTAAGCTTGAAAAAGCAAGTGTGATAGGAAAAAAAATAACAACAATCATTTATAATTTTCAGAGTTTCAACTCTAAAAGTGGGTAGCTGCTATCCAATCCAAATTGTATAGGTTAACAAATTTCGAGATAAACATTAATTAAATATTAAGTAATATTGTTTTGTACCAGCATTCTGAGAGCTGTAAAATTACTAGCTTGTAACTTAGGCACAGTATATGATAAAATTGCAATTAATAATGGCAGAAAAGATGACTACTTGGAATCTTTTGTAATTAGAATCTGATTGAATGACAGAACTACAAAAAGTAGTTCTTTCTTTTTTATAACTTACTTTCATGTATGTAGTTTAAGTACAATCTTTTTAGTAACTGGATTATTTTCTTGGGAATTGGATTCTTATTTCTCACTTCCCAGTTCCTGATGGTTTGTGTAGGGAAGAATAAACTGTTTGATTTCAGGAGTCTGCAGTTCACTGCTGCCTTTGCTTTTTGAGGATTCTATTGTTTATCTACTGGTTGCTAGATCTAAAAGCACAAAAACCCACCAATAACAGATAGAATAATTTGCGTAAAAACTACTGCTGTGGAACACAGTTGATTTAGTTGACTGATCTACTTAAGGATGTGCATCTCAGATTTGTACAACATACAAATTCACCTTAGATCTGGAATATGTTGAAATGGGCATGAGTTAATAAAACGTAAAGTGAAATTACCGTTCTTTCATCGGTTACTTACAGCTGTGCACAGGTCAAAAATCAGGTGACCAGTAGCTGGTGTCGATTAGTAAAACACACTTGACTGTTTATGTTGGGACTTCCACCTTTATAGTGAATTGCTGTTGAAGGCACAGTAATGGGCCAGATGTAATAGTGTTTTTCTTTTGATAACATTTTATCTGCTTAGCATTGACTAGACAGAGCAATATGACACTTTATTTCGTATGATGCAGTTGTTATTAACCCGGTAGCTGGTAAATTAATAATAATCTAGGTGTACATTCAGATGACTATTTAGAACCTACAACATACTGCGTAATTTGTGGCAGCAATGTCTTTGAAAAAGGCTTGTGCTTAACAAAAGCTGTTTATTGTAACAGAAACTAACAAAGACATTATTCAAAGACACTGGTATGTTTGTGATGCACACAACATTATTTTGGTGTTTTTTCCTTGCCTCAGTATGTACTTTTAGGTCTGATTTTGAAACTACTTCAAGTTTCCAGTGACTTTATTGGGAACTGTTTCAGGCTCTGTAAATGTGTAAGGCACATCCCATCATGATAGCTAATGTATTTAGAAGATGTGTGTTAAAGTTATTCTCCTTAAGATGTAGTTAAATGCTTAAGATATTAAATCTTACTAGCTTGCACAGATGTTAAGAAAGATTTCTTTTATTCTGTTTTCTTAGGTTGTACTTACAGGAATTGGAGCAGATGAACAGCTTGCTGGGTATTCTCGACATCGTGTTTGCTTCAAAAAATACGGCTTAGAGGGTCTGAATAAAGAACTTGAAATGGAGTTAAATCGCATTTCTTCTAGAAATCTCGGTAGAGATGACAGGATTATTGGTGATCACGGAAAAGAAGCCAGGTATTATTGTTTTAACATGAAGCAAAACTGGTTTTGCTGGTTAGAGTCTGCTTTTAACACTCCAACAGAAAGCTTAATTGAAACTTCTATGCATTTTATTGTCTCCAAGTTCTCCAAGTTTCAGTAATATGCACTGTGTTGCGGGTTTTTTTCGTTTTGTTTTTTAAAAAGTGGTCTGTAGTACTGTGAGAGAGTTAAGGAAATTCAGCAACTCGAACATTGGATTTCCATGTAGAAGTTTTAAGAAGCAGAGCAGATGTTGAAATAGTCGAAATCAAGTTGTTTTTTATAATTTTAAGTGGAACAGTCTTCTGCACAACTTTGAAGTGTTTTGGTGCGGTCATTTGGGGAGTGACTTTGGAGAATGACAGTGCAACATAGAAGCCCCATACTCCTGCCCACGCAGTGAAGACATGATCAATATCCATTGTATTTCCTGGTTGTTAAGTCACAATAGTTAAAAGAATTGTTTTATTTGTGTTTACTTCTTTCATGCTACCACCAACTTGCAAAAGATTCCTTCAGTGTTGTCCAGTAGCAGCGGCTGCTGCTGGACAACAGGTGCATCATAAGTCTTTTCACATGATCTTTGTGCCAGTGTTTTTCCAAATGTGCTCTTAGTTGCACATTTTCAGTTTAGGAGTTGCAGGGGTGGGCAGGCGATGCTGTTAATCATGCATGTGATTAGATACGAATGCCTGGAATTCAGAATGTTGTCAGAATTTGTTGTGTACAATAACTACAGTGTAGCTTCATACAGTATTTTTAAATACTTAGAAGTTATATTGAGAAGTGTTACTTTAAAATTTGTCTTGCTCTTCCATTGTGTTTTCTGATTTTCTTTGCAATTTTTGTTTTGTATAAACCCAGCATTTCTTGTACTTGTTCTTACTCTTCTTTCTTTGAGTTTTGAAAACTTCCAGGCTTCTGAGTTTAAACATATGTTTTCTTTATCCAAGACAGCGTAACTGCCTTGGAGACTTGCTTCAGTACTGACACATTAACATTTAAGGTACATCTTTAGTTAGGAATTGACAGAGACTCTGAAGTCTTTGCATGTGGTAAAGGGGAAAACTAAGACTATGAAGTTGTATGAAGTTTTTAAAGGGTCCTTCCCCATGTATGTTTTTCCTTCAGGTTTCCTTTTCTTGACGAAGATGTTGTTTCATTCCTCAATTCTCTGCCCATCTCAGAAAAAGCTGACTTGACTTTACCTCGAGGAGTTGGTGAGAAATTGCTTCTGCGCCTTGCAGCCAGGGAGTTTGGCCTTACAGCCTCGACTGTTTTGCCCAAAAGGGCTGTACAGTTTGGCTCTCGCATTGCAAAGCTAGAGAGCAACAGTGAAAAAGCATCTGACACATGCAGCAGACTGAAGTTATTTTCAGTAGAAGAATTATAAAGCTACATCTTGAGATGTTGCATTTATTCTATATGCAAATGCAATAAATCTTTAGAGTTTTCTTAGAATGTTTGGTCTGATTTCTGTTTTTTTTTATACACTTGGACATGGTTATTAATCATCAAAGTAATACACATGGGTGTGTACTTTTACTAGAGACTCCCTATGAACACATCCTTGGTGGGAAGGAAGTACGGGGCTGTGGGGAAGAGAGGATAGCCAGAGGTTGGCTTTCCCACTCCTCCTAACCCGTGTCAGTGTTGCAAAAAGCATATTGAATCCGTCATGTATATAGAATTCACTACAGTAGGTTTTCCTCTGTTGTAGAACAGGGCTGGGCTTGCAGCTGTGCTTTAGGAGAGGATTCAGGTTATGGTTCTAGAAGGGAGGGTGCAGTGATGGGCTGGCCTGGGCCTTGTCACCTCTTGGAGATCTGCCCTCCAAGCATCAGCCTTGCCTTTTCACTATTTGAGAAACAGACACCCCACACACACTCTGGGTGTTTTGGGACCATCCCGAGCAGCCTCCCAGTCCTTGGCCAGTTCTGAAATACAACTGCAACTGTTTGGGGTTTTTTTGGGCCAAGTTTCAAACGTCAACATTTTCAATATGCCCAGAATGAGTATATATGTCCGTGGGGGAACTGAGTTTGATGTTGGTACTTTGTCATTAAAGGGTATTTTACCAGAGATCATTGTTCTAGCTTGCTGTCTGTCTTGTAACGTATGCGTGTGTATGTTTTTACAGCTAGTAAACTATGAGGGAATATTGTACGTGGTTAAAATAAGCATCAGAGATGAGGAAAACCATGCTTGCTCCAGCAGTTAGTAGGTTTGTCTAGACTATGTTGTTGCTTGGTTATCTAAGTAGTTCTTGTACACCAGGTTAGTACCATGTTCAGTATTTATTTCTCAAATGAGTACGCTATATTTGCTGCTAGTACTGAACTGTACAAGGTGCTTCATCATAAGGACAACATTCCCCTTAAAGCAGCATAGCCTTTAGGTGGCACAATAGTAGTCTAAAAAATGATCAAAACAGATTCACCTGAGAAGGTATAAACTATTCGCAGAGGGATGCTTCTCATCAGATAGGCGTTTAATTTGCTGTGACACGTGCAAACGATCTATATAAAGAGGCAAAGCACTTCTAAACTTGAAATCAAAATTGTTCTTCAGTTCCATGTTTGCTTATCATTGGTAGGGCTTGTGAAGCTGCAGGTCATTTTATTGACGTAAGCACTTAGGTATTGATGTAAACGATCCTTACAGCTGGCTGAGTAACTGTTTTCTCCTGGGCTGCCTGTCATCCATCAGGCTGCAAGGCTCAGTTGTTTGACAGGGATATGCCAGGTACAGAACATGACCCCGTTCCAGCGATGGAATTTGATGTGGAGAGGTAAGGAGTGTGCCCAGTAATAGATACTGTAGTATAGTCTTTAAAATAATAAAAGTTCTTTTTAATTTCAAATTGGCATTTACCTAACTGAAATTGCTGATTATACTCTGAAGGTTTGAGAGAAATAAAGATTTTTTTTGTAGCTTAATAAAATGTATTTTGATTCCAGTTTGATTCATTTTTTAACAGATTAAATGACATTATCAAACAGTAGTTAAAATTCTGTGCCGATAGTACAGTTGTTGGCAACATACAGGGTTGGTGGCTAAATCTTGTCCAACCATTTATTTTGCATAATGCAGTTACTTTTTCTGGAAATAATCAAAACTTCTGTACAAACAAACGAAAAACACCATTGTTCATCAAAATAAGAACTTGGTTTTTTCCGCGTTTTAAAGAAAACTGCTCACTTTGGTATAGGTATATTAAATTCTAAGTAAATGTTTTCAATTGTACTAACAACTCTAAAACTTATTCAAACAGGTTTCATGAAGATAGAATTTCAAGATTAAGTTATTTTTAGGTTTAAAATCTTACCAATTGTTTGACTGTGATGGTTACGGAATATACTTTAAAACCAAGATGACTCCTGAAGTGATGTAAGATGATTACATGTTACAGGTTTTAATAATATCCAGAAAGTTAACAAGCAGTGAGGAGAAGGCATATATATATATTGCATACATTATAGCCGTGTAGGGCTGCAAGGGTTCTCTCATGTAGTTTGCAGCCTTCTTCTGAGGGAGGACTGAAATATTTGCAGAGGGTTCTAGTACTTATTTTAATACATAACATGCAGCGATCGAGGACTCTGTTTCAATAGGTAATACGCTCCATTACTTCCCTTCCTTAAAATACAAAGCTTTTCCTAACAGTTTTTAAGCCTTTTCTGCAAATAAAGCTAAACGTGTCAATTCTTCCTGCAATGAAGAACAACTGAACTCTGGTTTCTTAACACATTTTAACAGGCTGAGGGTTCTTCAGTGTATCACCTTCGTTGTTGTGGTCAGCCTTTTACTGCAGGAAAAAAACCCAACCCTGCATTGCTTGTCTCTGATGTTATTCCTATAACAAAGACCAAATATATAACTCTCTTAACACTATCTTGTTGACTCATTACATTTGATTCCATTAGTCCTACAAATTGACCTCATTATTCGTAGTTGGTATTTTGTATTTGCTTGTCTTTAAACGTAAAAGTCTAGTGAATTTTATTTTGGTGATTATTTTTTTTTAAACCAAAGATGATCATATTTCTAAGTAGGTTTTCAGAAGTGTTAGCAGCTGCTTTCAAAACAGTGTAAGGTGCAATTTCATCACTTCCTTTTGTGCTTTCAGTTCTCAGCCACAAATCAAAAATAAATAAAAATGCACAGAATGAGGCATTGTAGCAAACCTTTGAAGACCTTGTCTGCTCTATAATCACAGTTCATCAAAACACCATCAATAACTACTCGCTGAGCACAGATTTTCAACCATGTAATCTGTTTTATTTGATTTACTGAGATAGGCCAGGAAAGTGTCGTGATAGCATTTCTAATTCCTTGTTACAAGTACATGTCCACTTAAATATTTCAAAATGTTTACTATAATTACTTGAGGCATTGTTCCTGTGTACTCATTTTGGAAGAGCTTTAAGTATATTTTTTTTTTCATAATTTTTACTCTGATCAAACTCTTAAGTCTCAAGCAATGATGTTTCTGTGGCGTTAGAATCAAGCTCTCTGGTCCAAACAACAGAAGTTTTTGGAAGCTTGGGGCATACTGGAACCAGTCCACCTCCAGTTCATAAGGCCGCATCCCTGATGGGAAATCTCTGCTGGACTTTATTCACAGTTATTGTATCACAAAACACAGCTAGTTAGGGGTTTCTCCCTCATTGCTCAGGAAGTTTGGAAACGGAGTGACTTTTGAGCAGCAAGACTGACTGGCTTGTTGATCTCAAGGAAGGTACGACCAGCACTAAATATTGGGATAATTGATATATTAGATATAATACAGGGGGGAGAAAAGGGTTTACTCGCTGTTAGTTTCACAAATTTCAGTCTTTCATCTATGCTGGAATCAGTGAGCCAGATGTATGAACATGCTGCTGGATAGGGCCTATGAAATGCAATAGTTAAATCTGTTAAATGATGTATTACTTTACCAAGAAGATAAACTACCTTAATGATACGGATAAATCACTTTATCAAAACACAGCTTACTTGTAGTTAAAATCCCATGAAAATGAGACTCCAGACACGGTATGTAACAAAATGTAAATACTATGTATTTTTCCAACGGTTTGTATTCAATGGGGGATCTTAACCTTCTTCCAAAAATTAAGTATTGGAGAAAAAAGAATGCACGTACCTTGTTAATTTGTTGCATCTTTCCCTCAGGTTAAAAAAAGAAATAATTAAAACATTTAAAAAAAAACAAAACAGGCAACTTGTCTGTTTATAACTATCCCACAAATCTAATTACTTGTTTGTATTTAAATAGAGGCAATATTAAACATATGCATTACGAATCAGAAAACGCTTATTGAATAGGTGCTTAACACTTGAATGATTTATTCCAGTAAATACCATTGTCGTGAATAATACTGTAAAAGCACCTTACACTCGTTATCAAGAGGCAAAGTCAAATAATCCATTATTCACATCAAAATTCAGAACTTGCATCTTAAAAGCTGACTCACACTGTGATTAGCTTTACTGATCTGTTTATAAAAAAAAATAAAAAAAAAATTTTTAAAAAAAAAGAGGCACTAGCCCTATACCTGAAAATTTTAATTTTGTATAAAAATAGGCTTCTTACACCAGCAGCAGAAAATGAGATACTGTGAAGTTCAGTTTCTGGCACAGCTAATACATCGACATCTTCTTTAAAATCTGTGCTCTTTTGCGTTTACTTTCTGTAACTTGTCAATCATGGAAGGTATGAATTTTTTTTAACATGTAGTCTAAGTTAAACCTTAGATGAAATTATAATACGGTATATACCATAAATAGATAAACACCTTATAAGTTTCAAAGTTTAAACAGTGAAGATGTTTTCATTTGTCTATTAGACAAATTAGTTTATTTATTAGAAAGTGCACTTTTAATTTTTTTTTATTAATAATTAGAACCCTTAGACATTAGTGGAGCAGTAACTGGCATCATTTTGGTGATACCACGCAGCATTTGTTTCTCTGACAGGTGATTTCCAACGCTGGTAAGCCAAGTACCGTCAGTAAACGTAACAGCACTAAAGAGTTTTTATTCAACAATTTAGAGTTGCATTTACTTTACTAAGTTATTTTTTAAGATGCCAACCATTGTATCTTCTTTTTTAATTTTGGCACTTTGATGGAATCTTCTTCAACTCTTTTTGAAATATCAATTCCAAGGGGAGCTCTAGAAAAGAATAAAATGATGGATTTGTTAAATAACATTCTTGCCGAATCCCACAGAGGCGCAGATTCATAGATCTTTTTTCACAACGAGCATGGAAGTCACAGGACTTTTGCAGATTCCCTGCACCCTCCGAGTGTGTGACCACTGAAATAGTCCATCTGAAGCCATACCTAGAAACCTCCTTACATAAAAGAAACGTTTGCATTTGTAGCCATTTGAAACTCAAGAACCGCAGTTGTGATTGCAAAGCCTCTGGGGGCATTTTTTTCATTTAGATTGTGATTTTAGTTGATAATTCATTTTACATCTCACTGATGAATGCAAGACGTACTAGAGATTCACGGGAATCTCTTTCTGTGATAATCTTGAAGAAGGTATAGTCTATAGCAAATAAAACTCAATTTATTCAATGAGATATATAAAGCAAGTTATTTTTGAAGAAAAGTATTTTATCATTTTTCATGTGAAAATTATAAAAAAAAATTTTTATGTCTTGAGGCTTCCCAAGTCTGTTTTCCTGGAAATGGAAAGGGGAAAAACCTGAAAAAAATTCCAAGTTTAAGACCAGCTGGTACTTTTGAAAATACTAGAATTTTGTTTGGCCTTAAGCCTAGGATCTACTTCAATCCATAGAACAAGTCTTAGCTAACAAGTCATTAATAAAATCAGTACTACCAGTAAAAAAACCCAGTATTATCAGATGTTGTATGTCAAATTCTTTTTTTTAAATGGATTGCTCATAATGAATACGCAGTTTCACTCACAGCATTTTGGTTTATGTCTACAGTGACTGAGTAGCTACGGGGAGTGTATTACAGCTTAACTTCCTCCGGTTTTCCCATACCACAACGGTAACAGGAAAATACATACAAGCGTTATGATGTACGGTAATTTAAATTTCTGAGCTAAACCAAATGTAAACACCAGACACGACCATTTATATTTCACAACTCCACTGAAAAGGAAGTGCTGGTAACTTTTGAAGCTTATGTGGACTGCAAAGACACTCTTTGTCAGCTTCTGCTCCTCTTTTTAGCCTGCACCCCCTCCCGCTTCCAGGGACCGCAGCGAGCGAGTGCGGGAACAGACTGTGAATGAATCGAGTCACTTACTTGGGTTCATAGCGGATGCCCTCAGCACTATGTAAAACACCAAGTCCCGCACGTAACCTTTCGATGCCATTCCTGAGCAAGAAATTCAAACATTAAAAATACATGTCATCACTATCCGAACCTCTGCATGTGGTTCAGTCACCATAAACAGTTGTTCTTGACCCTGGTGTCAACTTTTAAAGAACATTACAGAAACTCACGCAAAGAGAAACAGCTCTCACCATGCGATCATAACACCATTGTCGGTGCACAGCCTTGGAGGAGGACACAGTAAAGCAAAATCGTTTGCATCTGCCAAAGTCTGTAGACCTTTTCGGATATACTGATTGCTTGCAACTCCTCCTGATACAACCTGACAGCAGTTTCAAATAGAAAAAAGGCATTAACTCAAAAGTACTGATGGGTCAATGCGCAGCTAACATCCTATTTAAAAAAAGGTTATCATTTTAAGTTCACAAGATGGCAATAAAGAACGCATTTGAAGATTAAAACATATCTTTGACGATAAAAACATATCAAAAAAAAGTGTAAGTGAGCTTATTAAGCTAGAAGAGATTCCTGAATAAAAGCATGTTATAACCAGAACAGCTGTCAAGTATTGGGGAGCACTAGGTCAAATTATTTGGCCTAAATTGTTATGGAAGGTCAGATTAGACGGTAAAACAATCTCTTTCTATCTTAAAGCCAAACTATGAAAGACTCTTGTAAATATTTATATTTACTTTAACCTGGTGTTTTAACAATGTAAGACACACTGACACCTTCCTCATCTGTCAAGGGAGAAGGTACAAGACACCTGCATCTTCAAATGATGTTGCACAGTTAAATATAAAAAGGAAAAAAAAAAAGTATACCCACCAAAGTTGCATTTTTTGATGGTAATATGCTATTTTTTATGCAGAACAGCATGGCTCGATACGTCCGCTGGATAATATGAAGAGCCACTGCATGCTGTGCAGCAGCAGCAATATCCTTAACACAGGACAGGATCTCACCTTCTTGAATACCTATAAAAATGTACGATCAAATGGGTTTTCCTGAGGACAGGCCATCACGGTTTGCGTCTGACTTTGTCTAAAAATACCTTCTTCTTTTTCTTTTTGTATAATGACGTTATTGATGAGGTTCTGAAGTCCAGAAAAAGAGAAGTCACAGTTGCGGTACTGTTGCAAGGGAAGCCTGAAGGTGTGCCGTTGCCGGTTTCCAGTTTGAGCCAAGTGCTCTATCGCCTTCCCCCCAGCCATGCCGTGGCACTCCGGGTGCTTCCTTAGAGACAGCCTCCTTGCCACCTGGGGAGAGGATAATAAACAACAGACTCGGAACAGAGAGCTAAATTCATTCCTCCTGTAACCGCACCACTGTATTGTAGTTCCTGGAGGAAAATCAGACACCGTAAAAATCCAATCCAATGTGAAATTACAAACAGGGCACAGTAAGGATGAGACATATGCCAGTTGAATTATTTTTTTTTTTTTCTGGAGTAATTAGAAATGCAATTCTAGAAAAATTTGGGCAAACCAAATTTTGCAGGAAACACTACCCAATTTTTACGCTATAGGAGCCATCCATGGACTGCCATACTAATATTACCAGATAAACAGGAACAAAGCTGGTTTCCACTGTCACTGCTCTGACTCCACTCCCTCACTTTCTTAATTAATACACACAAACACGGACCTGTTGGAATGGGTCCAGTGGAGGGCCACGAAGAGGATCAGAGGGATGGAGCACCTCCCCTATGAGGACAGGCTGAGACAGGGGGGGTTGTTCAGCCTGGAGAAGGCTCCGGGGAGACCTTATAGAAGCCTACCAATATCTGAAGGGAGCTACAGGAGAGCTGGAGAGGGACTCTTTGTCAGGAAGTGTAGTGACAGGACAAGGGGTAATGGTTTTAAATTGGAAGAGGGGAGATTTAGATTAGATACTAGAAAAAAATTCTTTCCTGTGAGGGTGGTGAGACACTGGAACAGGTTGCCCAGGGAAGCTGCGGATGCCCCATCCCTGGAGGTGTTCAAGGCCAGACTGAATGGGGCTTTGAGCAACCTGGTCTAGTGGGAGGTGTCCCTGCCGATGGCAGGGGGGTTGGAACTCGATGGTCTTTTAAGGTCCCTTCCAACTCTAACCATTCTATGATTCTATGATAATGCTACCACTATGTACTATAACTGCAATAAAAAGCAGAAAAAACTAGATTTGCTTATGTAAGGAAATATTACCTTATCCAGCATGTCACCCGGTGCTATATCTATGGTCTGTCCAAGCAGAAGGAAATCTGAAACTCCTTGTGCTACTGCCAAGATGCAGTGCCCTCCAGAGAGTAAAAGAACTAAGAAGGGAAATTCCACGTGATGGGTCAGTCTGACGGTCAGTGCGTGAGCCTCCATGTGATGAATGGGTATGAAGGGCGTCTGGTACCTGCTGACCAAGTTCAAGCTGTACTCCAGCCCCACTCCAAGGCTTAGGGCAAGTCCCGGTTTTACTGTAGTCGCAATAGCTGCAAGGTCACGTACACAAACGCCACTGACACTGAGCGCTTCTTTTACTACTCCCTCGATGTTTTCTCTGTGAAGTTGCTGGGCCACCACAGGAATTATTCCACCTGCTCTAGTAAAAACAAAGAATTACAGTACATTTGCATCTCGCAACAGATAGGATGGTGTAAGAATACATTCCAAACACCTCTTGACCTTGCCATATCCTGCCTGTTTCTTTAGCATTCCTAAATGCCTTGTTTAGCGTAAAGGGCATCAGTGTAGGGAAGAGAGCACAATTATCACTGGGAGGTCAGGAAAGGCTGTAACTTGCCCTTTTCAGGTACACATAACTCTTAAATGTATCTCAACGATATTCCAAAGCAATGCCTGTAACTTAAGATTCACAACCCCTCACTTGTCAGTTCCTGCAGTTAGCCACCAATGCCTGTATTTGATTAATTTTCCCTTTAAAAATTAAAGCCACCAAATGTCTCAAAGAGTAATAATGATTTAATCTTGAATTCAAGCTAGATAAGTAATCTCTCTCCTTTTGAAAGAAAATACTAGAGGAAACTTGTTAAATGCACAGCTTTTCTTTTCTCACCCTTAGTAATATCTCAAGCAGAACGTGGCATGACCCAAGACAGGTCTTCACACCTACCTACTTCTCACCGGAGAAGACTTTTATACGGATGATATTACAATCATGGAGTCGCAGAATTGTCAGAGTTGGAAGGGACCTTCTAGAGATCATCTGGTCCAACGCCCCTGCCAAAGCAGGACTGCCCAGAGCACATCACTCAGGACTGCATCCAGGTGGGTCTTGAAGATCTCCAGAGAAGAGGACTCCACGACCTCCCTGGGCAGCCTGTTCCAGGGCTCTGGCACCCTCACCCTAAAGAAGTTCTTCCTCATATTTGAGTGGAACTTCCCATGTTCCAGCTTGTGCCCGTTGCCCTCATCCTGTCACTGGGAACCAATGAAAAGAATCCAGCTCCATCATCCTTCAACCCACCCTTTAGGAACTTGTAAACATAGATAAGGTCTCCCCTCAGCCTTCTCTTCTCCAGGCTAAAGAGCCCCAGCTCTTTGAGCCTTTCCTTGTAAGGGAGGTGAAGAATAACAAGAATAACAGTAAAATCATTAAGGCAAAAGCTCTGAGAAAAGCATATCCTTACTGCAAATGGACTTCCTTCTGACAGTGCAGCGCTTCTCCCAGCACGTTGCCGGCATCATCCACCACAGCAGCGCCGGTGTCGTCGCAGCTCGTCTCTATGCCCAGGACCAGCTTCCGAAGGTGCTGTTTCCCAGAGCGAGCGGAGCTGCTCCTCAGCCAGGCAGCCCGGCCGGGGTTACCTGACTTCAAGAGGCTTCTGGCAACGCTGTTCATTGTTAAAAACCCCGTCCGGCGGTGACCTCTGGAAAAGAGCTGCAGAGTTTATTAATTACCGGAAGGTTTGCAAGCACCTGCTCTGGTTTGATGTCCCGAAGAGGTGGCGATACTTTTGAAGTTACGAACGGCCGCACGCGATTTTAAAGACCATATGGAAAAAATAATAATAATTTAAGAGTGGGTAGCTAATGCCTTAATTGGTGCTTCAAGAGAGCCCTTCACCCACACTCGCCGCCTACGGCGCTTCCTAAGGGAGGGACACAAGCCACAAAGTGAGAAGCCCCCGGGCAGCACCCACCAGGGCAGCGCCCCACTGGGGCAACACCACCCCGGGGAAGCACCTCTGGGGCAGCACCCCATCGGGGAAGCACCCCATCAGGCAGACATCCCACCGGGGCAGCACCCCCTGGGGAAGCACCCCACCGGGGCAGCACCCCGCAGGCAGACACCCCACCGAGACAGCACCCACCATGGCAGCACCCCACCTGGGCAGTACCCCACCTGGGCAGTGCCTCCAAACACCCCACCGAGCAGCACCCCACTGGGCAGCGCCTCCAGGGCAGCACCCCACCGGGGCAGCGCCCCATCAGCCAGCACCCCCCAGACAGACACCCCACCGGGGCAGCACCCACCGGGGCCGCTTCTA
>VXAK01026485.1:27327-53652 GCA_013399435.1 Arenaria interpres
TTTTGTTTAATTCCCTCATAAAGAATTTCCTGAGTTGGTGTTCTGCTGGGACTCCTAGGAACGGTGGCGGTTGGGGTGTGGTGTGGGTGCTGCTCCAGAAGCCTGTGGGGGCTGCAGCTATGAAGTTTAAGGATTTTTTGTTCAGGCTTTACCTGATGGCGTGTGGTGTCGCAGAGCCCCCACCTCGCTGAGGTGTCTGACTGCGTTCAGAGGAGTTAAAAGGGCAGCAAGCATAGAAAACACTCTGCCTGCCCAGCTGAGCACGGATTATAAATACATCCAGTCAGCGAAGAGCTATAGTTACTAATGTGGTTTCAGTTTGAGCTGAAATACGTGTCTCAGATAAAAGTAGTCGGGGATTGGATGTGTGTCTATAGGTAACAAGGACCAGAGGTCGCTCCCTGCCAGCAGGTGCCCCTGACCAAGGTGTGCCCAGTGTGGCTGCATGGCCACAGGTGTCCTCCCTCCCTCCCTCTGCCATCTAGCCAGCAGCCCTCTGCATCTGAGGGGAGGGCACACCAGGAGCTGGTTTCTCTCGCAAACCGCCTGCATCAGTCACACCTCAATAGAAAATTTGTCATTTGGGATCTGCAACGTTTTTGTTTTAAGACCCTCCCTCCCTCGTCTCAGCCAGTGTCCCACCTGGCGCTTGTCATTAGTTAATGCAGCACTTGACACGGGAGTCCTGTATAACGCATTGAATGCGTGAGGAAATAGAATCACAGAATTGTGAAACCCGCTTCTCTGTATGTGTGTATATGATTAATATTGGTCTGTCTTCAACAACATGCGTCTTCCTGTGCTCCTTTTCCAGTTTGTTTGGTGGAAAACTGATTTGTCAGATCTTTTTACCACATCTGAAAGACCATCCCTTTGGAATGTAGATAACAAGTATGAAGAGAAAACCTCTCTGTAGCTGTTCTTAGGAAAGTTTTAATTCTGCTTCCTCTTCAAAACACGGTACCTTTTTGTCCCCAAGTAAGCATGTTTTTTCTTTGTCTTTTATGTTTAAAGAGTGGCAGTCTTTAGAAAGATATCAAGGCAGAAAAGCGTCCTGTAATTGTTGTACCAGCTGCATATAGCCTGCAGGATAGTGTGCTCTGGGGTGTTGGCTGCAGTCCCTCACTGTGTCCTGCCAGTGTCAGGAGGAAATCTGGGTTTGTTCCATTCCTGTACATGTGCTCATATCCTTGGGATGGGTGCTGAGCATGCAGTCTGTGTTCTCCAGTAGATAGCTTGGGCTGAATCAATGGGGAAGCCATGACTGCTGGGATTGTTTGCCTTTCAGTGTAAATAACATTATGTAACATAATCCAGTAAAGAGTGCTGCTGTGGGGAGAAGAAACCCAGATCTGGACCATTCTTGTGGTGCAAATTGCTGTATAGCAATGCTCTTTCTCTCCCTGTTCTCATGCGCATGAAGAACTCTGGTTGAGTTCTTTGTGTCAGGCTGCAAGGATTGACAAAGATTTTTTCCCCAAGCCTGGTTAATTGTGTCTACTTGGGTATTTAAACAGAAACGCTTGCAAAAATTTGCAGATCCACTTACAGTCTCTTCATGGTAGAGTGTCTCTATAATGCAGCAGGAATTTTATAACCCTTTGTATGTGTTTTCAGTTATTTAAAAAAAAATATTCCATTTGCTTATAATGGCATCTCCATTTTTAAGTGGATGATAGAGAGACAGAAATAAAGTGACCTGTCTGAGGTCACACAGTAAGTCAGATCAGAAAGGCAAGGTTGTAATTCTGAAGTTTTTTGGTTTGGTTTTGTTTTTCATTATTGCCAGTAGGTCACATTATCTTTGAATATGACTTTTGGCTCGTTACCACTATGCTTCCTTCCACTTCTTTCCCAACTCCAAAACAGTTACCTTCAGGTCGTATTTTTTCCATGAATTTTTAGGTGCTGGGAATCACACACACAACACAGCAGCGCTGAGCGCAGAAATTGTAAATTCTCAGGGAGGGGGGAGAATGATAATTAAAAAAACCAAATCAAAAGTACTGGTTTTTTTTTGCATCAGTGCTGGAATTAGACCTGATGCTGGGTAAATATCTTACCTGAAGACACTTCTGACAAGCATTCTGGGTTACCATGTGGTCTGTCTACTCATGTAATTGTAAGAACACAGCCACATGTTACAGTAATTTAGAGATGACTGAACATGTGTGAGAAATATACTGGTTTGGTCAGCATATCTTGGGATTCTTAAGGTTTTCCATTAGAGGTTTAATCTACTTAAAATAATGTTTTCTAGTCTAGAGCTGTAGTCTATTTCTTCCACAGGTCAAACTCCCACTGACTGCCGAGGAAGCTGGGTCTTACTGTATCTCAGAAATTTTACTCTTTAGCTGCAATGTTATGTTTCACCTAAATTTAAAAGTTGCTGTAAAATAATAAGTTAGAAATGTGTATTTGTCATGTGCCTTTTACATTCTTTTTCTATTATCTTTCTATGCAGTTTCTTTGAATCTTATTCCACTATGAAGCAGCTGCCAGCAGAAACTATTCGTCTCCTTTCAAGTTCTCAGGTGATTACATCAGTTGTCAGCGTTGTGAAGGAGCTGATAGAAAATTCCTTGGATGCCAGTGCCACAAACATTGATATTAAACTGGTAAGTCATAGTTCTTTCTTTTACTCTTACAAAGAATAGGATGTAAAATAAGGTGCAGGAAAAGTTGTTTCACTCCAAATTTGGGTTTTTTAGGTTACCATGGTTTTGGAAATTGAAGGATGTTAATAGTGTTTATACACATATATTTTAACCTCAAATAAAAATGGTCCAAAGTCAGCTTTACTTAAGGTTTTTGAGACCCCACTGAAACAGTAAGTCATATTGTCCTCCTGAGTGTAACTTGAGGAAAAACTATGAACGTCTTTAACAGTACTTTTCCTACTTAGAAATTTACTTTTTCTGATTAATAACTTGTTTTAAAAGATGTTTGACTTCCGTTTCACTGGCATGTTTAAGTCTTATTACAAAATATTGTCGGGAAGGTGAAAATAGACACAATGGAAGGGGTCACTGGTGGCCATGTTAGATGTTTTGACAGTACAAATTATTGCACGGTCCCTAATCAGCATGATGAGTTCTGGCTACTTCTAAAATTTTATTTTTATAAGATGTTAAAAAAAGTTGGCATATCACTCAAGGATAGTTTCTGAAAAAATAAAATCTTGTTTATAGTAAGAAACTTGTGCTTTTTCCTCCCTAATTGTGTAAAATGGCTAACTGATCAGCTCCTCTTGCTTCCTGAGTAACTCCAAAGTGAGTAGTGTGTGCACAGTTTTGGGGGTGAGAGTATCAGAATCGGATCCTGTGAACAGATCAGTAAGTGCATGAAGTCAACAGAATGCTTTGGAGCCTTCAAAAGGTGTTAGAACAAACCTTGTCTCTTTTACTGGAGTGCTGATACAGAACTGTGCAGATAGCCGGAGGAGAAAGCCCCTAATCAGTTTGGGTTTCACAGTGCAATAACCATCTGTTTCCATAGTGAGAGGTCCCAAGTTGATTAAAAAGAGCATTTTCAACCATTTCCAGTGCGTGAGTCACCTGCACTACTGTTACATTTTTTTGCCAGTTCAGCTCAATCGAAATTGCTGTATTTCTAAAATAAACAAACCAACCTGACTTTACACAGGTTGTCAGTGAGTAAATGAGATTTGCTGATTATTATTCGGTAGGAGCTAGAGGTGAAGAGAAAACTTGCACTTTGCACAGCTGTACATACTAATACTGTAAAACAGTGGATTCTTTTTCTGGGATTTTTTTTTTTTTAATAAGAGTATTTTTGTATCAGAATGCTATTTTTATTGCATGACATTTAAATAAGGTCGACTACATAATAGAGCTCAACGACCACATTAACTTTGGATTGGTTCAAAAGCATAATAGAGAATGGAAACTTTGAAATTTCGTTTTACAGCTTGATGGGTTTTTCCTGAAACTTGCAGCATTTTCATTGTGTTAACTTTTTTCGGATGGATTAGGAAGGCTAGCTGATTCATTCAGACTTGTTACCCAATTTGCCTGAACAAAGACAGGAATGGCTTTTTTGGAGACAGACAGACAGGAGGTGGAATGGTTCTCAGGTAGAAACAGTGGCAGTGGTCAGTTTTAGTGGGAAGCTTTGGCTGGTGTTTTATTCTTGTTAACTCCTTGGTTGACCAGAGTCCAGTAGGTGATGTTACTGAGCATCTTTGCACTGTGTATCAACTAGCTTTTACACAACACTGGGAAAGACTTCAGCTTATATTGTCGTTTTAGATAATGTGATATTACTTCAATTACAGTTGAAATTGAGTCAGTTGATTAGAAACTGACCTGTGTCCTTTCTCCAAGGTGTTGAGTGGTATCTATTAATTCATTTGAACCTCAGCTTTGTTGCTTTTAGAAATTCGGACATGGTGGAGCTTGTCTTGATGTTAGCAAGGGGATCAACTTCCTCTGTAGCATGCCTGTGCTTTAAGCATATGCGGAATGATGGTTTTATTCTTGACGTGGTGTCCTGGCTTCAAGTTAAAGTATGCTAAAACCATTGATGCAGCAATATAATTGCTTGTGTGTGGATAAAGAGACTCCACAAGCATCAGCCTGTCGGTTTCCCTACTGACCTCTAAAAACAGGAATTTATGAGAATAATCTTCACAGGCTGACTGAGGCTGTATATTTATTTTAATTAATAGAGGAGATGAGGAACAGCCTGTGTTAGTAGTAGAAGTAGAGTTGGGATTCTTGAAGGACAAATCTTAGCTACAGGTTTGCTACTGTTACATGAAATAGCTGTTGTAAAAGGCAAACACTTGTTTCTGCACCTGTTTTTTTCCAGTGCATGAAGTGGGAGCTTTAATCCCTGGAACCTTCTCAGAGGAGGTTTTTCTCAGGGTGGCAGTGACGTTCCCACATACACCTCATCCATCTCATCACCTGAAAAAGCAAAGTTCTACATGCACCTGCATGGCATGGCTAGACATTTCTGCCCCTCATGATCCGTTCAGCTTGCTAATGCAAGAAAAACGTAACCCAGGAAGAAAAGTAGATTATTTGTGCCAATTCAGTAAGCTGAATTGACCTCAGAGTTCTCTTGAATAACAGAGCTGTAGCTGAAACAAAGATGGGACCGTGCAGTCGTGAGTAAAAGAGGAGGGAGTTGAACCATATGTTTTGGCACGAGTAGTCTGGTAAAGCAACTTAAACATCTCATGGGATCACAACCTCAGTAGGATTTAAGTCGTGTAGCACGGTGGGAGGTGTTAAAGAGTACAAAATTTAAGCGCTGTAATATTTTAAGTAAAATGTGTGCAGGGAGAAACGAATAATATTAGAAAAGAAATAGAGAATCATTCATGTAACATTTTGATTCAAATTAAAGAAGATACATCTTACTTTTCCTAAGCGGTTAAGTGGTCTGGAAGTAAAATTTAGAATGGAAAACAAGGGTTCATTGTAAAATGCTCAAACTCTTCATTAGTGAATACAGCAGCAGAGTAGAAGGTTTCCCATTTATAGCTCCTTATGTGTTTCTAAGTTCAGTTAAGGTATATTGCTTAGGTTCTGTTTTCCTTCCCAGTAGGAGGTTCACTCAAACATTACCAAAAGCATTGTTTTTCACCTGAAGATAGCTTTAGCACCATTCATTAATAGGGAAGGTGAAATGTACTCACACTTCTATTGTGTATCAGTTAATTAAATAAATGTAGTTCTATGCTTACCTCAGAGGCTTTTGATGTTTCCGAATGCAGATTATGTGTGAATATAGATATTATCTCTAGATATCTTCCTTTTGGTTTTAACTGCATTATTTTTTTGCTTTGAGAAATAATCCGGGGAGTACACTGTATTTTTTCATAACTGTTTTCAGTATATGCCCAGGTGGGACAACAAAGTTACTTCTGTTTAATCAGTTAGGTTTCTGTGAACAACCATCGCCTGCTCTGTACAGCATCAGCGGTGGCAGGCACTCATTCAAGAAATTCTTCCTAAGCAAAACCACTTTTAAGGTCTTCCAGATGTATTACATGCTACAGCACATTTTTCTGTATCATAATCTTTTCAAAGAGTCAAGCATGCTTCTGTAAAAGAAGTTTAGTTAGTGATCCTGGAGCTTTAATTACTTTTTCCTCTTGGCTTGTGATTCTTTTTTGGGTGCAGTTTACATGTGCAGACTGTAATGTAGCTGTAAATGGAAGCATTTGTTTGCTGCACATGCTTGAGATGTTATAGAACCTGAATTCCATATATTATTTAGCTGTCCTAATTATCTGGGTTTTCAGAGTTTTACCCTATTTCTGCATGTGTTTATTGAAATGACATATTTAAATCAGAATTGAGTAAAATATATGTTGTTTATATGTAAAGGTAAATGACAAAGATTGAACTTTTCTTCCTTGAAGGCTGTTTTTAAAAGAGCCTCTAAGAACCATTCTTTCTGTAAAGTATTCTACCTCTTTACAAGTTTTCTTATTTCTCTCTTCTCCCTTTCCATGCCATGCCCCCATTAGAATGCCCTGACTATTGAGAGACAGTACAGAGACTGGAAAACCTCTGCAGTAGTGAAATCACATAAATACAGAGTGATATTGAAAAATATTCTCTATGAGGACTCGCTGATTTAATGGATGCAGGGCTGCATTTGTGGTGATTTGAAAAAATTTATACTGAACAGATGAGAGAGGTGAAAAGTCTTTAGCTTTCCAGCTAGAGATCCCTTTCTAAGCTTAGGATTTTCTACTTTCATCATATAGTTTAAAAAAATTAATTACTTAATTCCTGTTTCAATTGTATTTATATTTATGTGCTATTTCCAAACCACGGGGTATGGATTACATTATTTAACTACAGAAACCATCACTAGTATCCTAATATGTTGGGGTGTGGGGGGGTGTGTGTGTTTTGTTTTGTTTATTTTAAAAACAGGCATTTAATGGTCGCTCAGTTTCTCCAAATAAACAAAACTCCCACTTCTGTCAGGATGGCTAGAAGCTGTAATCTTAGCTACTTCAAACTCGTGTCTTAATTCGTTTGGCTGTTTTAGTGCTCCTTTATATTCTGTTCTTTTGTAGGAGAATTATGGGTTTAACAAAATAGAAGTAAGAGACAATGGCAATGGAATCAAGGCTGATGATGTTCCAGTTATGGCAATTAAACACTACACCTCAAAAATAAGCTCTTCTGAGGACCTTGAAAGGTTGACAACATATGGTTTTCGTGGGGAGGCTTTGGGATCAATTTGCTGCATATCAGAGGTGAGCAGGTGCTATAAATGTGTCTGTTCTTTTGTGTTGTGATTTTTTTGTGTGTGTGTGTGCTTGTTTATTAAAACATCAGTGTAAAGACTTGAAAATGTTGCAGCAGCCTGTCAGGGTTATTTTTTCTGAACAGTTTTGCTTGTACATGCTGCCTTTCCCCCCCTCCCCAGAAGCTACGTCATACAGTTAGGAAGCTGTATGGATTTCTCGTTAGTGTCAATCCTGCCTTTCCATCATACTGGTCGAAGCAGTGCCCCGTTTGTTTTCCTCAGTCAGAATCGGTTAGAGATAGATTGCTCATTGTTTCTTTTTCTTTTGTTGTATGGTTCCTTGGAGTTCTCTACAGTGTTACCAGCAAATGTAATGTCAAAGAGTATGGCTGAGTTTGCTACTTGAATTGGGGTAAATCAAAACAAACAGCAGATGGTGACCAGCAGAAATCATTTCAGGGAGCTGATAGCTCACATAGCTACCGTTCTGGTAACAATTGCTGCTTTGATCTTATCTCGGTGATCAGCAGTCATGGGATCTTGTTGGGCTCCGTATTGCTCCTTGACATGTACATTACTGCAATTGCACAAACTTCATTGTCCCTCTGAGTAAACAGGAACTTGTCTCCTGGCCTGTCTGGGTCTGATCCATGTGTTTGTGTTAAGAACACTGACAGTGTACTTATATTTAGGATTTAACTTGTTAACTGAAAGTAATTAAGTCAGTTGAAAACCATCTGAAAAGCATTCAGGCTGTTAAGGGCACAGCATCTACCTGTTCCATTGTCCTCTGCCTTCCTGTATTCATGCTGCACCAAGGTCAAGTTTTGGATTCTTCTTTTTAAGTCTGCCAAGGATTAGATCCTACAAGAAGATACTGATATCTGTGTCTGGTTAGAACCATCAACTTTCAAGGTCAGGAGAGATGTTAGAGTTTAACTCCTTGCTACCTTGGGCTACGTTCACATTGCACTAAGCAGGAGTGGCTTGTGTGTTTGGACGAGGATTTCCAAAGATGCTTTCAAAAGTCTTGGTGTTTTGATAGGTGATGACAGACCTCAATCATTGGTTCCTTCTAATGAGTTGTCAGAGCAGGATGCCATCTGTTCTGAGCTTTTAATCAGCTCTGTGGTACATTTCATAAGAGGTGGGAGGTGGCCTGGTTCTTTAATAGGTGTTACTTTAATCCTTGGATCAGTAATTATGTTAATTGAATACTCCTGGCATTAATTGCATGCTGCCTACCCAAACTGCCCCCTGAAGTTTCAGGTAAGAGGTACTTTATTATTGGCCCTTAAGTAGGTCTGTACATTTCCAATTAATCAATTATTGTTTTTCCTCTCCAGAGGCATGGCTGAACTCTGAATGATTCATATGAGACACTAAAGTAAACCAAAACATGCTGATGCTACGTGGGTGTGATAATCTTTATGTCTTTCAGGTGGTTAAAGTGCAGTGGTTCTATTCAAAATGTTGATACCTGAACTCGGGGAACTGTATTTTTATTGAACTTCTGGTTTATGACTGGTCTTGCTAAAGCTGATCCGTGTTAATAGGTTACAAAACACGCTGCTACTCATTGCTAGATATGTTTGGGTGTGGAAAGATAATATACTGGTTATTTTACAGTAGTAGTTATGTTTGTGGAATCTCACATGAATTTAAGGAGTTGTCACAGTATGTTTTCTCTCACGAAGGATGAAAATGCAAAATTATCAATTGATTTAACTGATTAAGTTTGTTTAACCCAGGATAGAAGATATAGGAGTTGTAGCTGTAGATTGCTATGCTTTGTGTATGTGTGATAAAAATGTGTGGCTTTTAGTTAAACGGGTGTAAAAATAGGGCAGTAATAGTGCAGAATAATTTTGTAAGAAACACCTGTAGAAGAAAAATTCTATAGGCTAATTAAATTTAATTGTGGTGACTAAAATAACACAAAGGTAAGAGTGGTAGCAGATCTTATCTAAGCTCATTCTGAACTTCGTGAATTCTCAATTAACTTTTCTTTTTTTTTCAATCACTCTTTTCAGGTTTTGATCACAACCAAGACAGCTGCTGATGATTTCAGCACTCAGTATGCTTTAGATAGCAACGGGCATGTAACTTCTAAAAAGCCTTCCCATCTCGGGCAAGGTAAGATATCATTGTTCCCGGGTTGTGCTGTGCCAGAAGTATTTTATGTTTCTCTGAGGCTCTATTTGATGTCGAAATACCTGTTCTGTAGGTGAAGGCTGAGTATGAAATCTTTTCAACCATAAACATTTCTTGCTTTATGTCTATCAACTGAAAATGTGGTGTTATCATAAGAAATAATATGTCTTGGAAGTTGCTTTGGATAGTAATTATAAACTAGTTTCTCCTTCTCTGACTCACTTCTGCAATCTGACAGCAGAAATAAAAGCTATAAAAATTCAGTGCCCCAGGTCCAGGCGGACTCGCTATATAATTATATGAAAGATTTGTTCAGGTCCAAAACTATGCTTCTGTACACACAAAATCCTCTTTGCTTAAAGGAGGAAGAGTTGCCCTACTGCTGCAGGAAGGCGTTGCTGGAAGCAGCATGGCTGTAGGACCAGCCAAAATCACAGTTCTTTCTGACCTGCAGGAAGGTTGTGTCGATAGCAATCCTTCTGCACGTTTGTGTGAAAGATTAAAGGTTGCTCTCGCCTCAGAGGACAGGCCTTGGTGGTTCAGATGTGGTGTGGGTTTGGGGTAGCATCTGCCCTACTTTGTGCACTGCTCGGTGAGGACTGTTCAGACCACGCTGTGTCCTCGCATTCACGCTCCAGCTGCAGTATTCCCAGAAGAGAAGTGGTGTGCCCTTTTCTTGTGCTGAGGATGTGCCCCTGAGGAACTAGATGCAGCTTTTCCGTAAAGCTCAACTTTTCCCAGCTGAGCCGGAGCAGCTGCTTGTCATTGTTGTGCCCATGAGTTGTCCCCCAGCTGGCTGCAGTGCCCATACACCAGCTGGGAGCTGAGTGCCGAGCCGGCTCCCTTCCTTCTCAGCACTAACTGGCTGCAGGGAGTCATTAAGCCAGAAGCTGCCAAGGGCTACTCGGTGGACAAATACTGAAGAAAGAGCTGAAGCTGAGAACTCTAATTTTAGCTAATTTTAACCAGGGGGACTCTGTTTAAGATTTAGACTGTAGTATTTTCCAGGGCCAGAAAGCCTGTGGGTTGTGTTGCCTCGTCTTTTGTCAAAATTGTTGAATAATTGACTGAATTCTGTGACATATATTTAATACTTTGCAATATCCATACAGGCTAGGAATTTATATGATTGTGTTAATAAATGAATATTCCTCCTCTTACTATGTACTGTGCCTTGAGCAGAGACATCTGGCTGTTCAGGTACTACCCTCAAGCAAATGCTTGTGGAGGGACTTAATGGAGCTCAGTGTTTCTTCGCCTCCAGATACGTCTGGTTAGATTCTAGTGTGTTAATCATTTTACTAATGTAAGGTAACTTAAACCGCACTGAAAGATTCTTCAGCTTTGTTTACTGCTGATTCTCACTATTGTCAGTGTGCACGAAAGAAGGCTTAATGCTGCAATCAAAACCCTAAATAAAGGAGGAGGATCACAGCTCTTGAGGTCTATAGGTACTTTTTTGGGGAGGATGACTGCTAATTTGGTATATTTCTTCCCATGCTAATAAAATCTAATGTAGTGTTACTAGCATTTATTTCGTATGCAGCAGCATACAGACAGATCTCATCAAGTAAAAATAAATTTTCCTCAATATCCAGTCAACGATGTGCTTTCAGTGTAATTTCTACTTGCATTTTGTCACCTGCTTGCAGGTACTACAGTAACAGTCCTGAAGTTGTTTAAGAATCTTCCTGTAAGAAAGCAGTTTTACTCAACAACTAGAAAATGTAAGGAAGAACTGAAAAAAATCCAAGATCTACTGATAGCATATGGTATCATAAAACCTGACCTGAGGATAACCTTAACACATAATAAGGTAATAATGGGTTTTACTCTATCAGCTATCTTAAGGATCAGTTTCTGATTAATTTATGCAGTATCGAATACTTACCTAAAATCTTTCATTCCTAGGAATTTTCTTTCATTGTAGGTTTGTTTTGGACTTCTTTCTTCCCTTCATAGGTGTGTATTTATAATGGTTACAGATTTTTATCCTAAGCTTCTAAAATCCAGGCTTGGATGAGCCTTTTGGTACGCTCCACCAGGTGCCTGGTAAGGTATATGAAGTATAAAAATTACTTCACATGCTAGTGGTACAACAATGATATTACATGCTGGTGGTTAGTAGTTGTTAGCGGTGTTGTGCAGAACAAAGCAGTGAGACCTTACTGGGCTACAAGGGCCTGATCAAGTGTTAACCTAAGCCAACTGAAAAAACTCTCAAAACTTACTTGGTCCGACTGTCTGGATAGATGCTATAGTACATACAGGTAGCTTCCTGTATGCTGAGCGATAAGAGCTCAATACATAATGATGGTTTTATTTAAAAAGGCTAAAAAGTTCAAACCAATTTGCTACATTGGTGTAAGTAAGAGTAACGTACGTTATTACAACTTCAGTTGATCTAGTTGTTCTTTGTTTAGTCTTGGGGGAACAGTTCAGAGGCTGCTTGGAGGCTGCTTTGGCTTCAGAGCATACTGAACAGTAATTCTACAACACAGCTACAGAAATTACACATTGAGCAGTTCTCCTTTACCTGACCCCAATTTAACACAGCTAATTTTTATTGAGACTGCTCCTGGTTTTGGCACCTCTGAGAGGAAAGCTATGCTAAAGAATTTCCAAGCTGCCACAAAGTAGAGAGTGACATCTCGTGGCCAGATCCCTCAGCAATTCTTTTTCTGCTAGAAAATACTTTTGTTTGTTGTTTTTGTTTGGCCTGTTCATTGAGCAATTTTGATCAGTTACTCCATCAACCAAACATTCACACTTCAGTTCCCTTTCGGGGGGATGATGAATGACGCTGTGCTGTCTTGAAAAGACAACAGATTGCCCATCCTTTTCTGGAGTTGTATGACATGCTCTGACTATATTTATGTATTTATTTCTAAATATCAAAGTGGAAAACAAAAGACTGCCTTGTGGCTAGAATAAGTATTCCAAAGCTGAATGACCATAGCTACTTTCAGTCTTATTTCATTGGGACTACAGAAAGTTTAAAACCAGAGAACTCAGGGTTGTGCACTTTGTGTTAAGCTCCCTGACACATCTTAACAGTGCTTTCACAGTATTGGTCTTAAATATTAGTTAATAAAACTCATTTAATCTTTTATTGGTGTTTGGTTTTGCCCTCTCTGATGGATGTGGTATAATTTTTCTGTGGTTAAGATGCGGCTTTTATTTATCATCCTTGGCTTCTGCAAGGACTTAGTACAGTTCATTGCTGGTACCTTCTGTGGAAACTGTAGCTTGTTATCTTCTGTTACAGATCTTAAGTTTGATATACTGTGTTGGGAAACATCTTATTATGGAAGATGGTTGCTCAGTTGACCTTTCTGAACTAGATATCTGTTGCAGAATTGCTTACAGTCTTTGTGTTAAGCCTTTTTAGTCTGTTTTGGAAACTCCTGTTGATGCTTCTGGTCCTGGCAGAGAGGCATGGGAATGTCCCTCCTGAGTTAAGACAGCAGTGATTTTTGGGGGAAAAGAGGAACGAGAAGGGGAGCATCAGTGAGATTGCTGCTGGCAAATTGCAAATTATTTCTTTTATGGTATTCTGATTTTGTCCCCTTTGATTAGACTATTACATATCTTGTTTTTCTTTTTTTTTGAATGCTTATTTTAATACAATGGCAATAATATGCATTGATCATGTCTTTTTCACAATACTTACTGCAAAAATGGTGGGGAGTGGCAAGGTAGTAGCCATTGCAGATTGGTTTTGACTACCTATCATATTAGAGGTAAATTTCTTAATACACAATTTCAGTAGACAATCAGTACAAATGGTGTCTGAAGGCAATATAGATTCATTGAAATGACAGAGCTGGTCTCTTCATTTTTGCCCTGCCAGCCTTATATTCATTTAATTTATTTAGTGAAAGAGGGAAAATAGAAAGGAACTGCTCAGACATGTTTCAACACAAGAGGTCACTCAGTAGCTATTGCTGAGCTGGGAAAATCGAAGGCTAAAGAGCTTGTACAGTAAGTGTAGTCTGTCTGTGTGCATGTGTAAATGCTTTAAAATAGTCAGAAAATGTTTAAAAAAAAAAAAACTTTGAATGCAGATTCCTTTGTTTCTACTGCTGTTGTCATTCCTGGTAAAATAAAAATTACATGTTGCATCATATCTCTTAAGAAATTTTAAATTCTGAAATTCCAATGCATAACAACTTTCAACAGGTCTACATGCCTCTGTTTTACCATAGTATCACAAAAAGTGAATATTCATTAGTTCTTTTTTCTTCAGATGCTAAACATTATTGCCATTAAAATTATTAATTCAGATCAGAACGTGTTTTTACTATAGTGATACTACAGCATGTCTGTGATAGAATAATAGGGTTGTCTGTGATTTTTTTTTTTTTTTTAATTTTTTTGTTTTGTGGTGGCTGTTGTGTTTCTCTTTGAAATGTACTAGGAAAAATAATAAACTTCTTAGAATAGCTTTATTTTTCACGGAGCTCATAGATTATATATTAGTTTCAAAAAATTATATGTACTATTATTCAGAGGAGTTCCTAGAATCCCAGATTCTTGAGGCTGAGCCAATACTTTCTGCTGCAATAGAAGAAGATACACGTCAAGAGTAAGATCATGTTCCGAGGCTTAAAAGAGCAAGAAGGTAGCAGAGATGAGGTATTACAGAAGGAGATGAAGAAAGATGGGTCGAAAGAGTAAAAAGGGTAGAGCAATACGGCATGTTTCAAAAAAATATTGAAAATAAGTGACACAACCAGTACATTTATTTTAAAAAAGTACATTCTTTAAAACCCTGTGCTTTATGAGAAATAAAAAGAGCATGGAAGAAAGCATAGCCCTGGCTTTTCTTAGGAAGAATATAATGAGGCTGAAACTTTCATAAAAGTGTCTTGAGGTTAAGCTTCTGAAAACGGTTTCCTAGTTGGTTCTAGCAGAAACTTATTTTGGAACATCAGGAAACTTATTGACCTGTTGAATGTATATATGTTTTTAGGATATGTTGTGTATTTTACTTCCACCATGTTTTTTTTAATGGTGTATGTCTTGTGCTTCTGAATGATGTTTCCAGAAACTTGTCTTGCCACTGTGCTACATCTCATGTCTGCTAGTTCAGATGAAAATATTACATTTAAGTGTCTGATTCCCTTTCTGTGAAGAACCACAGTGCTTTTCCTGCCTTTGGGTTGTTTTTTAAGTAAATAAGAAAATAGATATCCTTTTATCAGTCCTTCTAGGGTTCATTTATCATGTACTCTCCTTCAGTGGATTTCCAAGATAGGAAATACTCAATTGCTCTTTCTGCTCACAATGTTTTGTTTGCATTAGCAATAAATAATGAATCACTTTGCAGATCAACCCTTGCAGTACTATTGCTATTTTGACAACTTGGATTAGCTAGTGCTCCTTCTTTTTATAAAGGTTTATCCTGCCAAGACATTCTTTGAATACTGATAATGTTGATCCTCTTGCCAGTATGGTTATGTTAGAAAGAGGTATTTTTCTTCTTTCATCACCATGTTCCTTGAAAGCATATTGAATAATGAGACAGCCAAATGGAAATAATTTACATGAGTATTCAGCATGTTTATTTAAAGTTAACATTATCTAAAGGCATGCTAAGAACATTCCAGAGTCAGCTACCGCTTCAACCGCGTCAAACTCTTCAGCCTGAAATGCCATGTTCTAGCCACCTATGAGCTCTGGCTGTATTTTACCCGAGGTGAGGGCTCTTCCCTGGAACAACATTTTTTGCACCCTTCACTGTTTAACACCAGTAGCCCTTGACTCAGTCTTGCAAGCCACTAATGTTAAAGTAATGCTTTTGTGTGTTGAAAGGCTGATGATACAGAATACTTTAATTCTGTTCTAGTTGCCTTTATTCCACAAACGCCAAAAGGAGAGACGACACCCAAAAACTATACCTGTTTTAACAATTTCAGATATAATAGGGCTGAACAAATTATGGCAACAGGTGGTTTAGATGGTGCCTATCAGCAGGTCATACCATAAACAACTGGTCTGTGTCTTGTGCAAAGCACAGGTGGGCCACAAGTAGACTCAATAAATTTTCTAGTTTCTGTTGAGGAACAATCAGCATAAGGAATATTTTTTATTTTTTTTCCCCCAGTGTTTTTCATGTATAATGTTTTGAAGCCTTGGTCACACATAGTTCTGGCTAGAACTATGTCTTGTTTGTTTCTTGAGAGAGATCGTTCAGAACTTCTGGATGCAAGAGGTTCCTTTTGAAGCTGCTATTATAACTGGATGGTATTCTTCCCCAGATGCCTGTTGTGGTTGGTGCTGACCTAAGGGATGCAATCTTCTTTCTTTCTTTTTTTTACCTTCACAGTAAGTCTCCTCTTAGTTCCAAAGTTGGGCAATCTCAACCTACAGTCTGTATCCAGTAATCTAAACCCAGTTTGTTTTCTTTGTCTGAGGCCTCTGTAATAAGTGTGGGGTTTTTGAGACAGAGTAAGTGTGTTAGGACAAATTGACCATTTTTAATAATGGGATTATATTTTGCATTCATTCGTTGTACTTCCAAACTCTACTGTAGCTGCATGTTGAAAAGACATCTGCCTTGAGCAGAAATAGCAGCATGTAAGCATTTTCTTGAGTTGGAAAGGCTACTCCGCTTAATGTAATGATGATAAATTAAGTCCCTCCCTAATCTGTGTGTCTTAAAATATAAAGAGGAAATATGATTAAGAATCTGCAGTGCTCTGCAGCCAGCATGCTTTCATGCTGACCTGGAATATAGCTCAGTCTTTACTTGTTGTTCAGTGGCTTTGCTGAGAAGGCCAAACAGAGAGTTAATTATGGTGGGTTTTGTGCTGAGGACACCTGTCCACTAGGAAATGCGCTGAGACCCTCAACTCAATTTACATCAGCCAGAGAACAGCTGCCAGATGGTAACTACTTTTGGTCACTACCAACCTGGTTGAATTTGAACTGGTGACCTAGAGGTGAAATGCTTTATATCCTATTACTAATTCCTTGGGGTTTCCAGTTTCTCATCCATCACTTTTTTCAAATGACAGCACAGTGTATGTCTGAAATCTCAAAACAATTACTGTTTCGCATATGCAGTGTGTGTTGCAGCATCTGAGATGTGCCTCTAGCTCTTGCAAGGCTTTCACGCTTGCTTTGTACACTTATAAAAGGTTAGCAGAAACAGGATGTTTCTAAAACCACCTGGGAGTTTCCCCTCTTCATTACCGATGTACTTTGTCACAGTTAGGTAGCTTAGTTTTGTTAACTGCTATTTTCACAAAAGGCTTTTAAACCTCCCTTTATTTAAATGGAATTCACTGTGATGGTGTACGTCCTCTGAATGACAGTTTAGGATTAGAAACTGTGGGTTTTGCAGTAGTTTAACTGTTTGAGAGGTTTTTTGGTTGTTTGGTTTTTTTTCCTTTTGCTGTGGAATTGGAATTTCTCTACATATCCACAGCTGAACATGTGTGGTTAAAGCAGCCAAAAGACTTACAATGCTCTATAATCTTTATAATTCTGGAAAGGCTCTGAAAACAGTGTAACCAGATGAAGGTCCTTGGCTCTTCGTAATATCTGTTAGCTCCTCTCCTAACCTACTTCCCAACGCCTGAATCCAAGCATTTCTCCACTGTGTGATGCTGAAGAAAGCCTTTTCATTGAGAGGGTGCTCTCGTATCACAAAAGGGAAATCTGAGCAGGAAATAGGTTGGAATTTGTAGGATGAACGGTGCTGTGAAACATAACTGTCTTTCAGCAAATCCCCTTGGTAGCTGTCAAGTCTGACGCCCGTGGGATGGACAGGTATGTCAGCTGCATCTGGTAAGGGGAAAAATGGTGCCTTGAGTTTCTCCATTGCATACCTGCACTGGTAGTTGTCCACCATGTCTTATGAAATGGGTGGGAAAAGCGATTCCTCAGGGGCAAGTGTAAAATACATGGGGAAAATAGTTATGATTATATAGAGAGTTGCATTGTTTTTCTTTAAGCTAAATTGAAAAACTACTGTGATTTCTGTTTTCAAGGGAAGATTATGCAAGAGCTCTCTTTTAGTAAGATAACTTACCTGTGGTTTTAAAATAAGACACCAGTTCTGGTTCCACTGCAGAGAATGTGCCAGCCCTTGCAGCTGGGTGTCTGTGCTTCATAAACAGAAGAGGTTATACACATGGTACAACATGATGCCTTTTTGTTTCCCTCTGGCTAAATTCAAACTTTGGATAATGCTGCCTGACTTTGTGCCTGTTTTTCTACTCTCTTAAGTAGTAGATAGCGATGTTTTCAGTTACGTTGGGGCCTAATAAACTTTTCATTTTTAAGTCAGGAAAGGTAAGGAGCATACTGGCCCAAAGAGTTAACTATCTGCAGTGAGAATTTGGATGCCAGGGTGACAGGATTTTTTGAAGCATGTAAAACAAAATTAGAGAGACTGTGAAATAAATTTCCCTTTTACAGAGGTAACTCATGTTACGTTACCAACCTACAGTTCATGTACAGTGCTTGCTCCGCTAGACTTTTATGCCTTCAAACTTTATTGCAGGATAAATAACACAACGATTTTCACAAAACAAATAAAGAAAGTAGATGGTTGCTGCATAGTATAAGTCCACTTCATTAAGTTACTGCTATTAGATAAGGAGGATGAATCTGTTTAGCTTGCAGCATCACGGTTGCACTGAAGTAACCACGGTCGGCAACAGCATCCAGTCCCCAGCTCTAATTAAGATTTTTCTTTTGTCTGTGAATGCAAATCGTTGTGGCTGCTGGTAGAAGTTCTAAAATATAAAGAATAGTTAGGGATGAGAAGTGGTGGGTGCATTTTTTCCTCGGTGTCTTTGAGGAGACAAATAGTGAGCAGCTCTTATTCTCTTTAGTGCCATATACGAGGGACCCCATTGGGAAGAGGTTGTATACTTTTTCTCCACTCTTTTCACATTTTTCAAGGAATCCTTCTGGGCTATGTTTATGCATCCTGAAATAAGAGAGATGCCTGTTCCATGTGTGCATGTACGTTGTCATCCTCCACAAAGGTATGCATATGCATATGTCCTAGGGCTGGATGGGGGTGGAGAAATAACATACACGGAGGCACACACACACACGTACTTCTGTATATGTGCAATAGATTTTATATGCGTTATGACATTTTGTAAGATCTAGATCATGTAATCCCCTTCAATGAAACAAGGAGGGAGGTGGGATATATTTGGCTAGCTCTAGCAAAACCTAAGATGGGCCATGTGTAATAATATATCTTTGAGTAGGCTGTTTCTGCAGTGTCATCATACTGACTAGAGTCAGATTCATCCTTGGCTCATCCTGGGCACCCGCTTTATATGACCTAGAAAAAAAATATGGGGGATGTGTGTGGGTGTGTATTTTTAGCTAAAGTAAAGGGTATAATCAAGGTTAAAAAAATAGGGTATTGCAGGAACCTCATGGAAACAGGTACTTTCTAAAATAAATGAAATGGAACAGGCATTGTTTCTTAATGGATTTTTTAATGCCTGTTGATACATCTGGAAAGTCTAGATAAATAATTTTCTTTAAATGACTAACTATTCTTATATTACTGCTTTATAATGTGCAGTCAGGGCTAAAAATGAACACACCATCTATTCTGTGTTGATATAGTATAGAAATTTAGGAGTTGCCTCACCTCTTTAATATATAGGCTTTTTTTTAATCTACAGGGGGTATTTTTACCTGTAGTAAAATTTTGTTTGTAGTTCTGAGTATTAATATCCCATAAATATATGACTAGTTAAAAAATACCCTAAAATTTTGTTTGTAGTTCTGAGTATTAATATCCCATAAATATATGACTAGTTAAAACTGAACTTATTAACAGTATCTGCTTTTAGCAAGTTTGCACTTAATAAGTTCTCGTGTTCCACAGCTTTCTTAAAACCACTTTACTGAAGCGATCTTTTCACAGTTCTGAGTATCAGCCATCCAGCAGGTCAAGCAGTGTAATAACCTTGCATTAATCAGCAACTGAGATTTATATCTGTACCTGTGGCATCACGCTAGTATAACCTAAAATAAACAGCATGATGTTTATATTAGTCATGTAACAAGTGTCTTTCTCAGTTTGGTCACATGCATTTAATTTAAAATATATCCAGTATAGAAAAAAATTGCTTGGCACTTTGTGTTTCCATTTTAAGTAATCGATTTTAAAATAGAAGCAGTACAGGATATGTTTTATAAGAGGAGCTCTAAAGAAGAGGACAAATTCTTTCATCACTCCAAAATGTCTTTGAGGAGATTTACAGCAGGTGTAGAGGAGAAGGCAGCCCCGGGCTGTCCTTTGCTGCTGCCTGCTGCCGAAGCACAGTGGGAACTCTTCCTGCCAGAGCTGTGGACAACCCGGCCTGTGGCTCTGCTTACTCTTTTCTCTTTCCCTCCTTTTTGTATTCCCTGCCCTCCCCGATGTAAATTTTCTTTCATATTAGAGGGGTTCATACTTGCTGTAGGATGACTGAGCTGTAATCCAGCACGTGCAAAGGGCTGTCAGGCCGGTGTACAGGAGGTGAGTTAGATTCTGGCAGGGCTGAAAAGTCCCATGTCACAAATGCTGCAGAGTGTACATGGAAATGGAAAATTAAAGATTTGGGGAATAGTTTTTAGGCTCAATAGTGTCAAAGCTTTACAATTCCACCTGTCCTGTAGGAAGGGAATATCATTTTACAGGAGCACCGTGTTCTTCCATGGAATTTACCCCTGAGGGCCAGCAAATATCCCACTGGACAGGTGGAATTTTAAGGGTATGTATTGCATTTCTTGAGATGGATGCATGTGTATTCTTTGCTCGCACACCATGCTTTCACATAACATCCTGTACCAGAATACTGTGAACTCATTTTTAATGTATTAAGACACTTAGCACCTATTTAAAACATCAATCTTAAACAGCACTGTAACGTCAGATTTAAAGTGCAATTTGCTGCATCTTTTTGCTTTTGTGTTTGAATGTTGCACATTGAAATACGCTCAGTCAGCTAACAGTGACAGAAATAGATATAAAGTGGATCTGAATCTAGCAGTCCCAGTTGCCTAGAAGCAGAAAACCAACTAAGCAAAATTTTTTTGTTGTTGATACACAGCAATAAAAGACAGCAGATTCAATGTTAAATTTGTGGCTGTTTAGTATAGGACTTCTCAGTGAGAGACAAAATTTCACCTTGCAAAGTTGCTAATGCTTTCTGTATATGGAAGTGGACTTGACAGATAACTTCTGATGCAAGTTGCCTGTCATACTGCCTTATTGTATTAATTAAATCTTTGCAGTAATATTGCAAGATATGTAGCTAATACAGCAGATATCATTTTATCCTTCTATTACAAAGTTTTTGTTAGACAAACAACTGCTTTCCTTATAAATACTTCCTTAGAAGCTGCTTTTCTTTCTAGTTAGTAGGCTTGTCATAGACCTAGAGTATCCAGCTGAGGGCTGTGAATGGACATTTAATAGCCTGATTTCTACCAAAATGGCCTATCTCTTGAGTATAAGTGCCATAAGCATTGTAGTGCCCATCTTCAAGTGTTGACCACTGTGCCAGAGGCATGTCATAAACCTTCAGTTTGTATGCTCCATAAAAGCACAAAGCCTACTGCTATATACCTAAAAGAAGTAGTATTTCTATTGATTTGTTTTTAACAATTGTTTCAGGTGCGGAAGTCCATATTAGCTACGTAACATCCATATGTACAAGCTTTGCTTAATTTTCCGATCTCTACGAGTCTAAATAAGTAATACAATATGAAAAGACATGCCAAAAAGTACCATATCGTGAGTGTTAACACTGAAAGTTGTGAATGTAAGAGGGTCAAAGAACAGAATGTTACATATACAGTATGTGTGCAGTTGCATATACATGTTCATAGACATGACTTGAGTTCAACAAATATAAATATAATGTCAAAAATTTGACTCGGTGCCATTTGTTTCAGGCAGTTATTTGGCAGAAGACCAGGGTGTCAGATCACAAAATGGCCTGTATGTCAGTTCTGGGAACAGCCGTTATGGGCAGTATGGTACCTTTTCAACACTGCTGTGAAGATCCTGAGGTGAGTTTAAACTTCCTTCTCCCAAATCCACTTAAAACCTGTCAACAAAGAGTGTTCAATCAATGTTCAAAAAGGAGACTTTGAAAAAGAAAACGCTATCTCCAGGTTGACATCCGATTAATGCGGTTGATTCTATTACTGTCCTCTCTGTAAAATTAATTGGTTTGGTGATTGAAAATCCACTCCGAGAATCATCTAGTCAGGACTCATGTGGCACTGATCAAATGGCAGTAAAAACAGTTGTGATGACAAATGCAGAATTGCTGATTGCTCAGAGCTGTCTAAGTTGGGATTCCTGGCCCACAGGCAGGTTGTACTCTGATTAATATCTAAGCATTTATATCGTTCTCATCCTCGTGGCCTCTTAGCCTTGTACTCTAAAGAACATCCCCTCAATTTCAGTGAGGGGCACCTGAGCAGCAAAAGAAACACATGCTGAGAAGGCAAGTTATGCAAAATTTCCGCTAGACATATATTTCAAGGAAGTGCTAGTTAATTTTCAAAAAACTCAGTGCGCTTGGCTTTCTTTGAACCTGTTGAAATTATCTAATATTTTCAGAAATTTTTTTTTCTGTTTCCGTTTTTGTTGGAGACAGTCTTATAAAAGGGAGTCTTGCTACTGCTGATCCTTCAAAGTTGCATTTTCCTCTATCCTTTAGTAATCAGTCTTGACCAGTCACGTAGGTGAGATGAATCACCATCTGTAAAGTCACAGTGGCTATTAATCAACTTAACATGCTGAATGCAGCATGGTAAGTTGTGTCTAATAGCGTTATTCAGATTTTATTAAAGTCTGCATATACATATGTATTAGAGTTTAGTATTATTATTCAGACTTAAATCTTGAGTTTATCAGAGTATTTGTATTATACAGGGGAATGAAGCCGGGGCGGGGGGGGGGGAAGCAAAGTTGCTTCTTGTAGCTTACAGACTTTTAGTTGCTTATGTCTGAACAGAGCATCCAGAGTTGTTTTTACCTGAATGAGTCTGGATGTGCCCCACAGGGCAAGTGCAGGGGTCTCCAAAGGGAAGACATGGGGGTATTTAGAAGGGACTAGCTTGAAGGAGGCACTCAGGGTCTCACGTTACCTCTCTGCTATATCATGAGACATCCATAGTCCTTGAATAGAAGTTGGGGAACATTCCATCTCTCTCTCTCTCTCTCTAAATAGTGTGTAAAATACCACGTGCATCATTTATAGGTGTATAATGATCCATGCATATTGCTCACAGACAAATTGACATTCAGAAACCATGGACATTTCTAAATGAGGCTGCCACACACCTATGAAATGACAGAATTCAGGTTGCCTGTGTATCCCTTTCTTTCTCCCTGTGTGCAGATACTGGGATAGGTATTTAATGACAAAGCAAATGTTGCTTTTTTCCTTCCCGTTAGGTGCCTGCCTCACTCAGTACACAGACCAGAGGGCAGCTCCTCTTTTCCTTTCCTACTTGTTCGTTATGTGGCTTCATACTCCTCTGCTGCAAAGTCTATTCTTAAGACAAAACTAATGTTGCTCTAAACAACTTCCTGTAAGCTGTACTTTCCTAACTGCAGAGTTAAAACTTCTCTAACAAGTGATCCAGGGGCTTTAAAGACTGTCCTTCTTCAAAACCTCCATTATGAGCACTGAATGAAAAAAGAACAGATTTCAAGCTGTCACCAAAGCATGCAAACTCAGGAGCTATTTGTAAGATAAAAAGAAAACTCAGAAAATAAAGAATTGACGCAACTTTTTAGGTCTACAAAAGAGCATCTGTGCTTTTCGCATCCCGAGTCTTGTGAATGGATGGATCTATTTTCGCTGAAAACTTTCACACTCAAAATTTTTTAGTCTCTTCTTTTTCTGTGGTTAAGTTTAGCAGATACGCATGCCACTGGGAAAAAGATAAGCACTTAAGAAATACATTCTACTGTCCACTCAATACAGATATGTTTTAATATGTTTATAAGGTAATTTTATTAAAGTATCAACTTTGAAAACAGTTGATCGAATTTAAAAGCAAACATTCAGTAATATTTTCCAGTCTCTGTAATTTTATCTTTAAAATTCATATATACTTTTGTTATATGATAATTCTAATAATTAAGACTAGTTTTAGAAATTGTTGCTAACTTTTAATGAGCATTCTGATATTCTACGTGGCTTTAAATAGTAACAGCAGTCAACCATTTCTAAATCTGGCAACTCCTTAAATGAATTATTTAGAGACTTTCAGTTTTGCTTTAATGCTGTCAGTATATAAAAATATTGTTTGAAGGGAAAGACTTGTACAAATATTTGGGAATTAGGAAAGGAGCTTAAAGCCTAGAGGAGGAACATTCGGGGAGGATGTGCTCAAGTTGCAGAATAAAATCTAGAAGTGCTGCGTGTTGTTTTCTGATAATCATCCAACAGATATTTGACACCTCTTTAACTTGACCAGTGGTGTTTGGTTCTGTGCGACGTTGCTGACCAGAACGCTCCAGCTTTAGCACAGAATGCTTATTACAAGGTCAAGAGGGAATAAGGGAGCACATGAGCAGATAGCTGGTGTGACGTAGATGAATGGGAAGGATAGGCCAAATCCCAGGGATTTTAAATTCCGTTTCAAATGCATGATAATTTGGATTTTAGTAAATACAAGTGGTTCTGCCAAAAGCAAAGCTAACGAGGTCTGATTTCTGTCCTCTGTGATCCACCCTGCTACCCGAACATTCTCCAGACTTTCCCGTATCTCCAAAATCTCCATCCTCACGATGCCCCAGTGTGCCTTCACCTATTAGTTTGGGCAAGGGGCAGTGGGGCGATGTCTGGGGCAGTACGTGGGCTGGTCCGCGTGTCAGTGCTTACGTGCTGATGGATCTTATCTTTCGAAAACGTACAATTGCCTTTTCCTCAGGAAGGTCATTGTCTTGAGGCTCTCCTCTCCAAACAGCTGTCAGTTATGACAGAAATTGTGGAAATGTAATATCTTTGGGATTTCTGCTTCTTCACCAGATTGAATTGAAATCAATCCAGCAGTGTCAAAGTTGCTTGGTGGGTGAGAGGGTGAGGTGATGGGACAGGCAGCATAAGTCATTGGCCTCATTTTGACCTAAAAAGAAAAAAAAAAAAAGCTAAAATCTGAGACAACAGAAAAATCTTAAAACTTGGAGTTCATGTTAGGTACTCGAATCGTGTGATTTTTCTGGGGCTCTTTGGCAGTGCTGTGTGCTCACAGGTTCTGCTGCAGTCTGTGAATCGTGGGTGCTCAGCACTCTTGAGAGTCAGATGATTTGGATACAGGTGGCGTAGGTAAATTTAGGTGCCCTGAATAAATGCCCCATGACAGGCTATTTAAGGTGCCCTGTGTGTAGAAAGGAGAGATTGTGTGTTTTGGGCTTTTCCTGTAGGGGAAATTCGCTACTGCCTTCACCGGGTTGGGCAGCAGTGCATGCCTTTGGCTTGTACAGGGGTTAAGTTGGCAACCATACAGTCAGCAAGCCTAAAGCTGGCTGGTGTTCTCTGCAGCCCTCAGCTGCAGACAGCAACCAGGCACAACTGACAGTCCAAATGGGAAATTTCTCAATTAATTATACAAGGAAAATAGATACAAAGCCATCCTTCTCAACCTCTTTTCTTTTTTTTTTTTTTCTTTAAGTACTTTTGTATTTTAATTCATAACTTTCAAGAAGCAGTGCATGCTGTGTTTGAATGACCTGTGCTCCTGTACGCTTTCATTTTAATATCTCACCTCTAAAAAAAACTTTTTAGGGTTCTTTTTAAAAGACTTTTGTACTGTATTTATCATTGCAGATAAATCTTTCTGGATTTCTCCCAAAAGCTGAGTCAGACAGTTCTTTGACAAGCCTTTCAAGTTCAGAAAGGAGTTTTGTTTTTATAAATAAGCGTCCAGTTCATCAGAAGGAGATACTGAAGGTAACCCCACCTAGCTTTTTATTCAAGGAATAGAAATGTGACTTCTTTGAGGATAGATATACCTATGCACCCTACAACCTTTTCCCCACCTAAAATAACTGGAGTATTACAGGTGAAGATACTAGCATTTGCAACAGAAACGTCTTCCACGAGACTGATGCTGCTGGTGCCTCAGTTCAATTGCATTTGCTGCAGTTGTTTAAGACCACAGAGCTGGAGATTATGTTTATGGCTGTTTAAAAAAATGTAATTTCAGACACTCTATGGGAGAGACCAGAATAGTGGATTGTTTCTTTGTATTAGCCTGCTGTTTTCCATGAGGGAACTTTATATGGTTTCTTGTAAGAGAATTCTTCTGAAAATAAAGGTTGAATTTTTGTCCACTTCTTGCTGTGGGCTTACCAAGCAAATACTTACACTTTCCCTTTAAATTTGTGTATGCATTGGATAAAAATGAAAGTGATAGTGCAGCAGCATTGGCTACAGCTAGGCATTGTGTAGGCAGAATTTGATACTCTTGGTTTTCTCACACTACTGAACCTTGCAGCGCCTCGCTTGGAGCAGCCTTGCTGTCCTAATCCTTCCCCTCACCAGAAACGAAAATCACGTTCATGCCAAACTGTACGTGTAGGTTTTAAAGTGGAGACAATGAAGTTGTTTTCAGTTGGCAAGGAAAGCTTTGTAGATGTAAACCCCGAACTTGTGTTGGTACCTTAAGTGACAAATAAAGCTAATCCATCTCCATGGAGCATTTGATGTGCCGGGTTCTTCCAGGACTTCGAAACTCAGCTTGAATCCCTTGACAGAGACAGCTTTTTAACCAGAGTGCGGAAGTTTAGATTGAAGGTGGGGTTCACAGTACTATCATACAAAGTAAAAATACCTTGCCCTTCATTTAGGGCTTTTCTTGAAGTAGTGCAAGGGATATTCTTCCACTGCCTTTTTTTTTTTTAATTTACTTTTTAATTTATTTTGG
>VXAK01026485.1:53698-70122 GCA_013399435.1 Arenaria interpres
CAATACATCTGTAAGAATACATTTTGATAGATAGGGAAAGCTATAGATCACTTTTATCTCCACAAAAGGTATGGGGAAGAAGTGCTGGTGGACCTCTTATTGCTACAGTTCAGTGCCAGCTGAGGCCAGACTGTGGGAATATTAAGCTTAAAATAACTTGAAAATATTTAAACAAGCTTGAAGTTATTTAAACAATATTTAAAAATTAATTAAAAAATTAAAATTTCTTTTGCAGCAGCTCTTTATTTTTTACACATTCAATTTTTTTTTTGTCTTGTTAACATACTGTTTTCTCCAGTACATATGTCTGTTGAAGGATCCCCAGAGAGATAATAGAGGGAAATGCAAGGATCTTTATTTGATCCTTCTAGGTAATGAGACCCAAATCTGAAACAACTAAATAATTTTGTAGTCTTTTAGAGGAGTTTTTGGGAGAATTATAGAGAAAATAGTAAGGGCAAGCAGAGTTTGAGACAAGCTGTAAATTTGTAATTGGGTTAATATATGGAAAAAATTAGACCTGTTCTGGGAAAAGGGTAGGTCGGTGATGCTACTTTCTCGAACAGACTTTAGTTTGGCTGAAAGAGACAGGCATGTAATGGTATTTGTGTTGATTGATGCAGTCCAGTTTGGGCATATCATATCTTTTCTTCCAAGTGTGATCAATACATTAATTCAGAAGGTCAAAGTAGCTACCATTAGTGTCTTGGAATTGGTTCCTTTTTTGGGTTTTGGGGTTGGTTTTTTTATTTAGCTGTGAAGACATGGAGACCATCAATAACTGCCCTTTTGGTGATTATTCTGGCATACGTGTAGACACACAAGGACCTTTTTAGCATTCTGTTAACTTAAAAAAAAAAGCCAAAACAACCAATAAATCAGTTATGCTTTTGTAATGTCAAGTGTCAATGTTCTTATTTCTGTTCTTTTGTGTCTTTTTTATTTTCTTTACTGACATCTCTTCATTAAATCAATTTTTAGTTAATTCGACAGTACTACAGTCTGGTGATGCACAAGGACTGTTCTCGTTTATATCCTGTTTTCTTTTTGAATATAACTGTACCTGCCTCTGCTGTGGATGTGAATTTAACACCTGACAAAACTCAAGTTTTACTACATTATAAGGTAACTAAGGTTTTAATCTGGTTTTGAGTTGTCAGCCTTTTACTTATGTAAGCATAATAAGGGCTTCTGGGACTGCTGAAATGTTTGAAGGTAAACAGTGCCACTGATTTTTTTTTTAATATTTTTTTTTTTAAGTTACATGATGGCTTGCCTTTATCACAGGACTGTTTTGTTTGAAGTGTCTTGAACAGACTAAGTGGAGGATTATTCAAAATTAATTACCTAGTTGATTTCAAAGGTCATTTTTATGCTGTCAGATATATGTATGTATCACTATTTTTTCAGATGGCTTTATAGTGAGAGAAGCTAAAGAGAATTATGATGTGTGACCATACATAAATCTCATTCTTAACTTCATAATTACACTAAGTAATCACTTTTTAAATGCCACGTACTTTAAGGTGGGGATGGGGGAGGGGAGAAGTTGATTTCTGGTCAAAGCAATATTTTGCCATTATGTGCATAGATTATTGTTACTTGTCACTTAAGTTTTGGGATATCTTGTTCATACTATCAGGACCTGAAATTTAGACCATATATGCCCGTGTTTTAGAGGCTGTCTAGTGATAAATTTCCATAAACTCACTTTCATTTATTAGAGCTTCATAGGAAAAAGTGCCACAGAAATTAAGAAGGCTACATAGGTAAGGTGGTTATTCAGAGCAAGTGTAGGTGGTCAAATGAGTATGTTAATCCTCTTATTCACTGAAAGGTTTTGTATTTGTCTATGTTAATCTTTTAAATATACTGCCTATCGTGTCACTTCTATGAAAATTAACACAGTATTCTCACATTTGATCTATCTTTAAACTTTCATTTGGCATTAGACAAGGGGTTGGTTTTTTTATTTTTTTATTTAATTTTGTGCGGTTTTTTTCTTTTTCGCTTCCATCATTTGGTGCAAAGCTGTCTTGGGAGCATACACCATAAAAGCACCTACACAAACACACTTAGATGAAACGGGATGTTGTTGGTGGCAATAGCTTTACCTGCCACTGGTTTAAGCTGTCAGTACCCTGTAATAAAGGAAGCAGTCAATCGGTTTTGTGATATCAGAGTAAACCAGAGAAGCAGAAAACTTATCACAAAATATTTGTGGCTAAAGGTGTTCAGTTCAAAGTCTTCTAGAGCGTGTGTGAACAACTGAAATGCAATAATCTGTCCAACTTTGTCTGAAGAATATTCTGAATAAGATCACTTTGTTTATTGTTCTGTATCTGTCAGTTATATTTTCAGGTGCGCTTTTGTGTGTGGCTTTTCTGATTTTGGTGTGTAGTGGGTTTTTTTTTGCTTTTCCTAGGAATCTGTCTTACTTGCTGTTGAAAATGTGTTGAAATCACTGTATGGGCCACTACCTGCTACAGTCCCTGGTGAAAGTAATAAAACAGATGTTACCTCAGAAGACATGTTTGTTTATAGAACAGAACAAACAGATGTGGTCGTTAATGAAACGGGACCATCTGGAAACGATGATCTACATGCTCATACTTCATTCCTTTCATTCAGCAGTGATGTGCAAAACTGTCAAGCAGGAAAAAACACAGAGATCTGCTTAAATCATCAGACATTTCGTGGTGATAATGTACATAGTTGCCTGGACAAAAAAGAGGTTTCTAAGAGTGATGCCTTTCCAGACAGTCCCTTAAATTTATTGCGTGAGGAGGAACAGAATGGACAGAATGTGACCGATATTCAAAGCAACAGTGTTCCTGTGGACCCCCAGTCTAAAAAAGCTGATGAGCATCTTTTGAGTTCTGATAATGTTGACGAAACAGAAAAAAATGAGGAAGTCTTAGTCCCTAAGGACTTACCTGAAATCTCTGCTGATAATTGGAGTATGGGAAGTGGATTCAAAAGCCATCTAGGAGAAAACCTGGAACCTGTTAAGATTTTGATTCCTGAAGTTGGAGGAACAATTAATAAGCAAAGTGAATGTACTGGTGAACAAAGCAACAATCCAAAAAACTCAAATCAAAGCGTAAAGAAAAGAAATGTCATAAGTGAAAAATTTGGACACGTGACAGCTTATGACTTAATTAGTAGTAGAATAATCAGGAAACCAAAGTCTGCAATCGAATTTTTCACTCAAGAACATCGTCCAAAATTGATAAATGATAATCCAAAGACCAGGATGGAGGACATACTGCTAAAAATTGAAGAGCAGTGGAAGAATTTGAATGAAGAGGAAAAAAAGAAGTAAGTTTTCAGACTGTCTTGCTTCTAAATCAGGTAGTTACCAATGAGTCAATAATAATGAATCAAAAGAATTGTAACTTCCCAGTTATTTATGAAAAAATAGAACAGAAAATGAATTTTGGGTTTTCAGGATCAGTGTTGATCAGTATTGATCAGTATTTCTTGATCTGGTCAAAGCTATAAATGTACTTGGGATAAAAAAATTTCATCTATCCATTTAAAAGGAGCAGCATCAATATTGTGAGTTGTCACATGCACTGCTGATTTGAGTTATTTTGCCACTGTGCCGTGCAGTGGTTAGGTAGGGACAGTTTTGCTGAGTTGTTATTTAGAGGTAACAGGCAAGAAAATGTACCGTTTGAATTGTACAAACTTGTTTTCTAAGGGCTGCTTGTCTATTGTCAATCCTGATAGGCTGTGAATGAGAACCAGCATGGTCACCGATGAGGCACCATATAGTTCCTCCAGAGCTTTTTCCAACCAACAGTTCTTTTTTATTGCTACAAAGTGAGAATTCGTTTCAGGATCTTTTGTGCTCCCAACATTTGGTAAACTCCTTTCCTCTAAATTTAGTATGTATCCCAACCCAGGCTACCTCAGAATCGTATTTATAAAATCCAGTCTAATGATGCTAGGAATTTCTCTTTCCCCTAAACAGCTATTCCAGTGCTGGTTCAGAGAATATAGTACAGTTTGAATTTTAGTCCATTTCAGTCAAAACCAGATTTTTTTTTTTAGATTACAGTTTGAATAGCTAAATTCCATATTTTTCTAAAATGAATTGTCACTGAATTTTTGAAAATCCATCTGCAAGCAGGGGAAATATTTTAGCCTAATTTGTGTCAGGGGTTGGACTAGTTAAAATATTAGGTATATATTATGCTTTAGGTGGAACTTACATTATGGTAAAAGATGGATTAGAGTAACAGATTTTGAGACTTTCTAAGACAGTTTAAAAAAAACCAAACACCCAAAACACCAAACCTTCCATATTTCATTTCTGGTTTTATAAAATGTAAAACCGCTGTAGGGCATCACACAGATGAGGAAAATAGAAGTAGTTCTTCAGTAGTTTTACATGTAATGATTTGAATGCATATTGTGATTTGTAGCAGAAAGTGTGGGAAGTTAAATTTTGGTTCTGAAGAACAAACTCATTGGAATTGTTGAGAAAATGTGTTTTCTTCATGTTATGGAAGCAAGGAGAGGGAATTAATAAAGACCACTGAAAAGGAAATTATATTAGCCAAAACAGTGTAATTTTAACACTAGTGAGAGATTCAATTAGGAGGATGGTGAGAAAGAGAAGCTATACCTCTTGAATTACTGGTTTTATATATTTTTTTTCTTGACTTCTTGAGTTTGCTTGAAAACATCTGCATTGTTCTGAATACCAGCTGTCTCAGAGTTAAGTAGAACCTTTCTATCTAGCTTCTCATTCATCTAATATAAAGTTCACTGAGGAGGCGTACATGTGAGAGGGTGGTTTGTCCATCTCTGCATTAGCAGAAATATTAATGTAATAGTAGAAATCTCCTCCAATTATAGTCATGCTTTTAATGAAATGAAACAAAAGGTTCTGCCAGCTGTTTCAGAAAATTTTAATTTGCTCTGCTTTAGCTTTTGAGATTTCATGGTTGCTTTCCTGGTACAACTGTTATGTTTAAGAGTGTGCCTACAGATTAGCTTTGTGTTAGTTCAGGAAGGAAACGCCTCTGGTAATGAAGTTTTCCTTATATGTAGGAACGAATGCAGTATGGTCCAGTGGATGTTGAAGTGAATGAAAAATTTACTGCTAGTTGTATCCATATGTTTCGGCTTCGATGTACCTCTTTTCTGCTTTTAATCTTTTAAAATTGCCTCAGAAAATGGCCAATAGGAAGAGATACGCAGTCATCTCTTCCTCCAAGGCAACAATCCAGAAGAACTGTTGCATGTCTGGCAGAGAACTTAAGCCTGGCCTACCAGATACTCTGGATAAATTGGGCCACCTAGAGGTAACAACAAATGTATATGCAACAGGGCAGCCAAAGTGTCTCAGTTCTACCAAACAAACTATACTTCCAGCTTCGTGCAACCTTTCTGGCAAGACACCACTTTTCCTAGGCTCTAGTCCTCCATCCTTCTGTGATAGTCAGGCATTTCTGTTACAATGGGTATGCTTGGCATCAGCATCTCTTTTTCTCTGTGTTGCTCCTCCAGCAGGTCTAAATGAGTTTAAATCCTTCTGGGGAGCAGTACAACCAACAGATGTCCTGTAGTGACATAGGATAGCCTTTTCAAAACAAGTCAGCATTTATTACTCAACCGGAATGTAAAATGTTATGGTCTTTAGGTTATAGTAGAAGAGGAAAGCTTCCATGCATGTCCATGTTGGCAGCATCATATATCCCCCTGCTTTGCAAAGCCAGGATTTAATTTCTTGTGCTCACTCTGCTCTTACTTAATACAGCTTGTGTGTGTTTCTGATCTTAATATTTCTTTGTGTCAGGCTTAGGTAGGAGTGGGAGAAATCCCTCCAAATGCCATGAGAGTGGCAGCAGAAATTATCCTGAAGGTATAGGAAAGGTTCAGAGCCACACACACATTATCTTTGGGCTAACAAATTACCTTGTCAGTGCTCTACAGTAATTCTTCATGAATATATTTGTATCCTGGGAGAAACATCACTTCAGGTAGCGTGGCCTTTGCTGTCTGTTGACAGGTAGGAGCGTGCACATAGACATAATTAGTGGCTCATAGTAAGTAGCTCATGTGTGGTAGCTTTTTATTGCCTGATGAACTTTCCATGCATCTCATGGCTTGTACGTGTGTGTATGCATTATTTGCAACTCTTTCACACTGATGCAAATATGCTTGCTTAGCAATGCCATAAAAATGCTTTTTTATTGTATTTTATTTTCTTCAGTTAACGTGTTCTCTTTCCTTTGGATGGGGGTAATTTGGTCATTGGCCATCATATCTCCAGCCAGTGCTATTCATCTCCTGCCAGATATTAATCATGAAATACCTGTTGCTTGTCCCCAGCATGTGTTCAATCATGACACTAGGTCCATATTCTCCACTTCTAGGAGACAGTGCTAAGAACTGAAACATACGCATTTCAGAAGATGACTGTGAAATGCTTATATGGGCAATTAAAAGCTGTTTTTATTTTCACCTTCACAAAGGAAGGAAACACAGAAGTAGAATGTAATACTTACTCATGGTAATAGTTTGAGTTGATTTGGTTTCGTTATGTGGAGAGGCTGATGCTGAGAGATACTACATTCAGAATGGGATGCCTATTTTCACATATGAATCTATATTACACGTATGAATCTACACAAGTGGCCATCTACAGTCAGAGTTTACTCCAAATAGTTTGAGAGACCTTATGTTAAACAGTTTTTGTTATATGCTTAATATTTCATTTGGGTTTAAGAAGCAAGGGGAAAGTGGTAAGTCATGGGATCCATTTTTCTAGTTAAACATAAGTTTTCTTTGAAATTAGACTTCATTCTTGTCTTCCACTTCCCTCCTTACACTCATGTTTGCAAATTTCCTTGGCCTTGGGTTTTGTAGTTTGAGGAAAGGATCCTGAATTCACAAAGCAGAGAAGTTTGTAAACCTACTGTTTTCATTGATTGTGAACAAGTCGCTGATAGTGATGCATATGAATTTGCAAAGCACTCACAGTCAAAGATTGCAAGGCTGGAATTTTTCTGGTAGCCTATAGTGACAGGCAAATTTGACTTTCTTTGGAAGTGCTTTTGTTTTAGATTATCAGTGTATCACTGAAAGCTCAGTTCTCTTATAGTTAAATATTCTCCTGCATTACAATTGAGTCTGTTCAGAACAAAGTGTGTATTGATCTGGTCAAAGCTATAAATGTATTTGGGATAAAAAAAAATTCAGTTCAAGTGATTTCATCCATTCATTTGAAAAGGAGCAGATGTTTTTTATCTTAACGTTTACTCCATATTTTCTAGGACGTGATTTATTGCAAGAAACTACTTAAGCTGACTTTTTTAGTTAACTAAATATTGGTACCATATGTGAATGCTAGCACATCATAATTAATTGCAAATGTTGACCCTTTTGTTGACCTTAATTTTCCAGCATGCGTACGCATAATTGAATCAAACTGTTCCAGCAAGTAGCAATAAATAAATATGACCAGCCTAAAATACTTAATTCCAATACTTACATATGGTAGTACTACTTTTTTTAATTGAAAATTGGACTGGTTTGAATTACCTGCTAGAACTCAGAATATCAAATAAGAACAAAAAGAGGGAATTCAGCAAATCAGTCCTCTCTCCTTCAAAAAAGTAAGATTCGTATGTAGTAGGCAATCTATAAAATTTTAGCTATCTTCCTGACATTTGCAAACTCATTAAGAATCCGTTCAGGTTGCAGAGCTTTAGTACGTAGTAATGTTTTAACTATTTAGACAGCATCGAGGAATAACTTGTTATTAAGTACTTTTTTAAAAAATCTGTAAGTTTATTAGTTTAGAGAATTCTGTGATAATCATCTATGCTGTATTCTCATGCTTTTTATTTGTGGTTAATTTTTGGGCATTTGAAGTCAAAAGTGCTTCTTCATAAGCCTCAGGCTTTATTTAATATAAAGTCATTTAGGCTCCAAACTCTTCCCTAACCACATGGACTCCCCTTGAAGTCTGTAGAGCTCTAGAAGCTTAAATGACTTTGTGAATTGGGCTGGATATGCCTGGAACAAAACTCCTTCCAAAACTAAGTATCTGCTTGTGAATTAGGGTTAAACACAGTCTTTGGGACTGAGGTTAAAAGCGGGCTGCTGTAGCTCTCTCTATGAGCTCCGCTCCACTCCACTCCCTTCAGTCATTCAGGTTTTGCTGACTGTCATGATGAAGGAGAATTTCCAACTTACCATTTTCACAGGATAATGAAATAGGGGCACAGTCCCAGATCACCGTCCACCTGCATCATTGTGGAGAGCATATTCATGTGGCTAATTGAATGAAGCATGGGAGTCATTCCCGTCTGTTGGAACGGTTACCTTGCCTTTTATTTTAGTATAGCTGTTGGGTTTTTTTAATCTGATTATGTTACTAGTTTGTTTTCTCTTTTAAGTTATGAAATAAAAGCTGCTAAAGACCTGGAACGGTACAACAGAGAGGTCAAGAAAGCGGCGGGACAGGCAGTACAGCGACCAACAAAGGAGGCAGAAAAACAGAGACCCAAGCCAAAGATGTCCCCATCTGATCAGCAGAAGCTTGACAAGATATTTAATGTTCAAACTGAAAAGAAGAGGAAACCTGAACAGCCTACAAAAATTGTGACAGTGCCTTTTTCTCTGAGTTCCTGTAGACATCAGCTTCAGAGACGTGAAAAACATGATCAAGATGAACACAAGCTTTTTCTGATCCGTCGTCAGAGTTGTCCTGATGTCTGGATATTTGCTACTGAAAAAAAGCTAATGTTGCTGAATCCATATAGATTGGAAGAAGCTCTTCTACATAAAAGATTACTGATGAATCATAAGCTTCCAGTAGAGAAACTGGACAAGCCAATTGTGTTAATAGACAGGTGTAGTACAATTGAGCAAAAATTTGTACATTATTTCAAGTAACATTTGATAATTATTTACAGAAAGCTCTGGTGATGCCCCGTTTGCTAATTCTCTGATTATTTGTACATTCGTTTATCTGTAAGAACAGATTTTTATGTTTTGTGTAGTTTTACCTTAAAGTAATGAGCAGGCCTGGTCGTATTCCAGTTGAAATGAATATGAATTTTGGCCAGTTTCATTGATAATGCAGTGAAGACAACCTTCCTGCCCCACAGGAAAATTAAATGCTTCATGTTTTCACAACTACTTACCACATAATCCACCCCATGGATTTTGTAATTATTATTATATGCCTAAATTTGGTGACTCTTTAAGATATGTGAATAGCTGCTATTTTGTTTCTTTAAACAAATCACTTTTTCAGAGTAGTTCTAAAAATCCTGATCACTTTTCATCACTTAACTACTTTTGTCAGTATTTTTCTCACAGACTTAATTTTCAAATTAAGGATTTTGGCTTTTAACCCTTTGGGGATATATTTTTTTTTCCAGTCTTCTTGGTGGATCTCACTATATGGCTGCTCTTTATAAAATGCAGAAGGATTACCCGAGTTTCAATGGATCACGGTATTTGTCAGATCCAAGGCTTGTAGCAAATGGATTCCAGATAAAAGTGATAGAAGGTAAGATGGTTTTAAAATTTTTTAGTCATATTTGATTTTGTTTCTTCTGATTTAATGACTTAAATGATTGTTAATGTAGGTCATGTTATTCTACATCACTTTATCGTTTAAAGCACTAACGTCCTGCGTTCCTTAATGTTGAGATTTTATTCTTTGGCAAAGAACAACACTGAATAATGGAAGCTGATAGCTGGACAGAAAACTTTAATAGTATTTCAAAGAATGCTCTGGAATCCACATATTCCTGATCTTTATTTTTTGTTCTTTTCTCAAAATGCTGGGTGTCGATATCCTTAATTGCCATTCTGACAGAATCTAGATTAAACTGATGAGACTTCCGTAGTCTTGGCAGCTCCTTCTAAGGTGATACTTGCAGAAGTTTACGTATGTGCTTTAGCTGACTAGTCCTCTGCTGTTGAGCAGTTGAGGAGGTCCAGTAAGGAGCTGGATCTGGTTGTTGACTTGTATCGGGGTTGTAACATAGAGCCCAAAGGGTGACAGGATCACCATCACACCTTTTGATAGAGTTCAGTCTGAACTTTTTTTGAGACAGCCTACTTTTCAATGCCTCGGTGTTGATCACAGAACAAATCTGTTTCATACAAGATCCTTTTACCTTAGCAAGAGAGATGAAATGTTTGTATATTTTTCTGAGGAGTGATTTATAGAGATGCTGTTGGAAACCCAGGGGCAACCCACTGAGGGTCAGTTCTGCAGAGCAGGACTTCTCTAGCAGAATTCCAAGAAAAGCAAACGTCTTTGGGGGTAGTACCTAGCTGACAGCTCAGAGAAAAGATTCACTATAAGAGCTGTTAGAAATGCTATAGCTTCATGTGTTACAGATCCCCACATATGTACAGTGATGACAGATCTACTGTAACATATGGGATCTTTTAAGGGTAGGTACAAAAAAAGGGATGTAGAGCAACTCCTTCACTCAGAGGCTGGCTCCTGGGAAGAACAGAGCCTAAGCTGTTTTCTTTACTGAATCATGCACAGCGAAAACAAGGAAACTTCTTTCTGACTGGCTAAATTCCTAGATAAATAGCAAAAACTTTGTAGAAGAGGTGATCATGGTGATAATCATGGATTGTATGACTAGGGGAATAAAGTGTGTATTGTAAGAGGCAGTTCTTAAAAGGTTTACTCAGTCCAGCAAATCAAAAGCTGAGGAGGTCCTATGATATGTCTCTAGACAAATATGGGAGAAAGGGATTGTTGCTTAGCCTTTTGCTCACACACCCTTTTTTTTTTTTTTTTCCCCCCACCTCCTGATACCCCGAGTTTGCACAAAATCCAGTTATTGTAAACTGGTTGTGAATAAATTGAACATGAAAATTTAAAGACAGTTTCTGGGCAACAATGGTAGAGAGTAATTGACAGGCCTTGTAGTGCTGGAGACGGGAAACTAGTTTTAAGGTAGCTTGATCAGTTTAAGAGCAGAACTGTAGAATATAACAGCAAAAGGCTCGCCACAGAAACGGGGAAATAGTAACCTAAACCTAACCTGTGTTACTAAGTCTGTAAAATTAAGGAAATGAAACCTTGTGAGAAAACTGTTCTCATTTGGTTTGCAGTTAAGGAAAGTAAAAGTGCTTTATATGCAATATAAAGGTCGACACACCGTAGTTGTGGACTTGATCAGTACCATACGGCTAGTCCATATGACGAATGGGAATCTAATTCAGTTCTTTGTCCCAGTCTTAGATTTTAACTACTTGAATGAAACCTTAATAACATCTGAGGCTTGTCAGTCATGTTTATAAGCTTCTGCTGATGACATTATAGCAGTTACAGCCTCTGTTATGAAAAGAGCATACCATTGCAGATGAAGCTACCAGCAAACAAATGGAATTTCTCCCAGCTTTTTTTCCAACTGACCCAAGGATTTTTACTTAATACTTCATCAGTCCCTCTTTTTTTCTTTTTTTCTTAAAGCTCATCCCTGAAATATGCTATATTCTACAAATACTTACTAGAGCTGATTTTTAGAAACACAGATACTGGTTATTAACACTCCTTATGTGCCCTTCTCTGGGAATTTCACTATGCAGTTTGAGGCTCTTTAATTTATAGATTCCTGTCGTATAACCTTTACAGAAAGTGACCTGCAGACCAAGAGTGATTTGTCCCACTTATACCTGAGTCTTCTGTAGGATTTCTCAACTTTGAGAGAACAAGTTCGTCTCATAAAACAGTCTTCACTATCCTTATAGAAGCATTTTTTTTTGTTTGCTGTCTGAATTCAGTGTAGAAATGGAAAAAAATTCTATTTTTTTGTTTTTTTGAAATTCAGAGGCAGCCTGAAAGGAGAGGCGTTCCAATGTTGTTGAACTAGAAGTTGCCTCAGAAAAGTTTAATTTCTTCAGGATATATTGTTATTTTACTGGGACAGGGGTCGCCACTTTGCATGGTGGATGATAAAGTCATAGCTTGCTGTCGAGAGAGGTGTCCAGAATTCAAATGTGCACTTAACCCACAGTAGCTGGAGAGTTTCACCTTAGCAGCATCCATAGGAGCACCCCTGAACCCCATTCTCTGTGCATCTGCCTTTGTAGCTCCTTTTTTTTTTTCCCCCAACTTCTTGGGTGAATTTGATCAGCCCTAGTATTTGTTGTTTCTCAACTATCAACTCTTTCTTGCTGTCAAGGTATATTAGAAGGTCTGTACTTTCCTTTGGGGTTTCAACGCTGAGTGGTCATACTAGGTGGCCCTTTCTGACTGCTGGTTGATTTCTTATTAATAGCTACTAGTGCATGGCTTCCTTTTTCATCCTGGGTTAGGACTTTTATTTTCTGTGGTAGAAAATTTTCTTTTTCTGACAGAGACATCCTCCTCTGTGTCACAAGCAAAGGTTGCATTTCCTTAGCTTTGAATTTGAATGTGAAAGTGTTATTTCTGGTAATTTTCTTCCTGCAAAATAACAAGCCTTTCTCTTGATCCATGTGGGTAAGCCTGTGATGGCAGCAGTAGCTCTAAGATACCTTCCAAAACAAGAAGAGAGGAAACTTGGCTACTACAATTCATCTGGCAGTTTTGGTCACAGAAGAGTCTTTCCTTGACCCATGGTGATCTCTGAAGAGGACTGTCAGTCTAGCAGGTTGCATTGATTATTTGTTTAAATGTCCACGTGTATTCTGCCAAAAGAGAAGAGAAGGACCCTGAGTATTACTGCCCATTACCATATATTAAGTGTGCTCGTAACACTCATATGTTTGGAACACGAGACGTCATGCTTTGGTGTTGAGCACCCTGCTAGGACTGTTTCCTAGGTCAGGGTAACAACTTCAATATAGGACCATGGATTCATTCCTTATTTCCTCTTTGTGTGGGGGATGTTTTACAGGACTGTTTATTTGGTAACAAGAAAATCTGAACAGCTGCCTTAATTTGGAAGGTGGCTTTGGTAGTTCCCTTGTTGCATTGGGCTTGCAGCTCAACTGGTCTGTGTTAAAGAAGTTTCTTGCACGTTAAATTCCTACATTTTGGTAATGTATGGCATTGAGGAACTTAGATAAAAGGATTTTGATTCTGATCGTTTCCTATCTAAAAAAACCCCACATGCTACATAGTATTGGTTTTTCCTTATTTGGATGACTCTTCTGTAAGGGACAACTTCTCTTATAGGATAAAAAATAATAATTCATTAGTCTTGAACTAATTTTGGAAGATTTTGGGATTATTACCAGAAATTGAATCTTACACCCTGCCAGTGCTTGGAATTTGCAGAAATGCAACTATACTCTTTAATGGCCAATAACTTTTAGCTAGCGGGGTGTTTTTGAACTCTAGTTACTGTAATAATGTACCAGTAGCCTTTCTCACAGGCATAGTCCAAAGATGCCTTGCTCTGAACTGCGTGGCACCATGTGACACTAGATGCACAAGCAGGCAGAAATTCACCTGTGTCTGGAAGATTGGGCTGTCTTCCCAATATTCAGTTGGAAATTATGATATCTGTCCTAACTCATGTCTTCCATTCTCTTTGGCAGGGCAGGTGCTAAGCAACATCTCTACAGTAATGCCATTTTTGCTCCCCTTCTCATTCTCCTCCCTCTTGTGCTCCACTTGCTTAGTTGCGGACGCTTCTCTTTCTGACTCAGGAGCCCATTCTGCTGATTCTGATGCATTTCTGATCCCACAGACAGCACTGAGATCCCACTTGACCTCAGCTTGAGCACTGCCAATACTGTTAGTTGATAAGTGGTCCAGGCAGTTTTAATTTCAGAATTTTGTGCCTTCTGTTTGGAAACCCAGAACCATGCCCTTATTACCAGATCTTCTGCCACTGTGCATGGGCAGCTCCTACCATCTTACAGTTGGGATGTTGAACTGCTCTTGGAGTTAGGTTTGGGCTGGATTTTTTTCAATCAGAAATGGTCTTTTGATCTTTCTTAGTAACAGAAATCTATCAACTACTTATTTATTAGATTTATTTGCTTAAGTAAATTTTCAGTTTTGTCAGCCTTCTGACATAAACACATTTCCCATGTGTTTTTCTTGGACTCTTCCTAGTATGTTTTTGAAAGGTCTGATTAGGCCTTTTCTTCTTAACAAGGGCTCAGTTCTGCATAGAATTTCATTCTTGTTCTGTCTTTTTGGTGGGAAAACTTCTGGGAATGTTTTTCACAATTGCAGCCTTTAGATAGTTATTTTTACAAGACTCCAAGAGTTTCAGGCCTTATTTGCCTATTGTTTTATTTGAGCATAAGTCTGTCCTTTGAATGCTCTCTTCTTGTGAGACAGGAATGTAATTTACCTTTGTTCCATATTGTTCAAAGACTCTGCATAATTGCAGCCAAAGTTGTTGCAAGTATCCTAGGTGTTGGACATGCTCTATCTTCTTGTTTTGGTAGACAAAGATCTTTTGTAATCTCTCCTTGTTTCTCTTTGTATTGACTGTTCAGCAGTCTAAGGAGTTTTCAACTAGCTTTTCTCTGGATAGCTGACAGTGAAAAACATGTTGTGAAATAGCTCAGAAACAGCTTTTTGCTGTGAGTATGTCAGTTAGGCAAAATCAATGGTTTCTTTGTGGAACGTGCCAGTTGTTGTGATTTGCAAAGCTGTGACGCTGAGCTCCAGTCCGTCTTCCACTGGCCTCCCGCCCCCTCGTGTTCTGGCCTTACTGAGGCTTCAAGTGATGCTACCTTTGGGAGAGCAGTCTGTTTGCTTTTACTTAACGTGGTATTCTGGGATCTGCCAGGCATTTGGTTGCTGGGTATAGCTTGCAATGACCCCTACATACAGAGAAGCATTTCAAAAAGATAGATGGATTGCTTTCCATCCAGTTGTTCTCAACATGTGTTTGTTATATGTACCTTCACAGCACATCTGTGTGTTTCCCTCTGTAAAACTCCAAGAGAGAGATGTGAACTCGTGGATGGCAAGGAACACGTCTTACCTGGTTTCATAACAATGGGGGTCCTTGGGCCATGTTCCAAGGCAGGCTTTTGGGGTAGAGTTGTCTGCTTGATAGAATATGTATACCCAACATATGTATATCCAAAAAATGTGCTTATAAAGGCCTCAAAGAGCAATAATAGGTAAATAAACCATCTTCCTTGATAATATAAGCTGCCTCAGCTCTTGTAACCGACCAGTGGAAAATCATGCTGCTGCTTAATTTCACTTTGATTTTGACCATTGACTGAAAGATGGATAGTCTTATAGCGTCACCTAATCTAGGTGGCAGCTGGAAGAGAAGAGTTTTTCCTGGACATCAGGAAGGAATTATCCAAAGATGATTGTGTTTGGAAAGAGAAAGGGGAAATTTGTAGCAATGAGAAATCCACATTTTTAGTCAATTGAAAGCTAGTTTATTTGTTCGCGGAAATATTTTCCTTGGAAGCTCCAAAGCATTTCATAGAAACTACCATGGAAACTGCTTGAAGACTGCTGTTTGAATACTCAAAAATCTTAATGTACATTTTATCAAAAATTTACAAGTACACTGAGGCTTGAATGTCTGCTTATGTCATCAAATGTTGCCAATATCAGAATTCCTGCAAAGACTTGCAGATAAATATGTGTTAATCAGGATGGAGTGGGCTATTTTTCACTCTAAAGAATGTAAGCACAAAAGAATGACACAAACAGAAATACCAGAGAAGAAAACCTCTTATCCAGGATTTGCGTTGTTTGTTCTTATGTTAGACTCTTTAAAGCCCCCTTTGACTTTCAAATTAATGAGCAATGTGGTGTAGTCAAATCTGGCTGTCAGAATTGCAGATAGTAAAATTCCTGTTGGTAAAATTGAAGAGTTACTGAGCATTCTTTTAGTATATGAATAGAAAAAGGAAGACTAGAGAATATGTAGGCCCACTGATGAATGAGGTGGGTGCCCTACTGGTGGAAGACACAGAGAGTTACTTGAATGCCTTGTTTGCTTCGGTCTTCACTCCTAAAGCTGCCCCTCATGAATCCCAGGCTCAGAGGGTTGTAATTAATGGAGCCGTGCCGAGTTGGAGGTCTGTAACCAGTGGTGTCTCCCAGGGGTCAATACTTGGTCCAGTTTTGTTCAACATCAATGACCTGCACGAGGGGACAGAGTGTATTCTCAGCAAGTTTGCTGATAACACCAAACGGGGGGGGCTGGCTGACACTCCAGAGGACTGTGTCACCATCCAGCGTGACCTGGACAGGCTGGAGAGCTGGGCAGAGAAGAACCTAATGAGGTTCAACAAGGGCAAATGTAGTGTCCTGCACCTGGGGAGGAAGAACCCCAGGCACCAATATAAGTTAGGGATGGACCTGCTGGAAAGCACTTCTGAGGAGAAGGGTCTGGGGGTCCTGGTGGATAGTAAACTATCCAGGAGCCAGCCACGTGCCCTTGTCGCCAAAAGGGCCAATGGAATCCTGGGGTGCGCAGGGAAGAGTGTGGCCA
>VXAK01026485.1:70411-84085 GCA_013399435.1 Arenaria interpres
TCATTTGGTTTATGGGATTTTAAAAAAAAAAAAAAAAGTTTTGCAAATCCAGAACCTCATTGTCATGAAATTTTAAGAGGAAGTACTAGAAATGCAAGTTTTCTAAACTGAAAATCAGATGGATGGATTTTTGGTTTCGTTTCATTTTTTTCAGTTTTTAAACTTAAAAAAAACACTTGAAACTTAGCAACATTTTGTGTACTGTCTTTGGTAGCATATAGAGAGGCAATTGAAAGGTTGTCAAATAGACTACGTTGTCATTTTAGAGAGAAAGCCGCATAATCAAATGGTCTGGAACGGTTTCTCAAATCTAATCTTTCATCAAAGCAAAATTGGGATAAAAAGGAAAAGAGCTTAAGGAGATTAAAAACAGACTTTATCTTTTGTTCCTGTCTCTTACTGGCAGACTTTCCAATGGGGAAATACTGGCATAGTACATCATCTTATCTCACCTTTAATAACTGGCGAACTTTCAGATAGTTCAACATTTTGCTTTAAGCTGAATCTGATCACAGGCTTACAGCAGTACATCAAAAAATATGTCTGTTTTTGCTGGCCACAATTAGGGAAAGACAGCTTGAAAAAGAGAAGGAAGGTAATGCTGGAAATAAAATTTTAAACTTAAAGCAATGTTGAATATGTAGCTGGAAGGGAGGTTATGTGATTTTTGGGGGGCGGGGAGGTGGTTTGCTTCCTATATCAAATTCTCCCTCTTGTCAAAGTATCTCTGCCCATGAAGTTTAAGAAGACCCAACGGCATTATTTACCTGGTGACACACCATATTACAAAAATTTTCAACATGCACAGTTTTCCTGTTCATCTGTGCTCTTAATGACTGTAAAATAAACAGTGCCTGGTCATGGGTAACAGTCTCATTCTACTAGTTAATGAAAGTACATTGTGGTGACTTAGATTGCATATATATTTCTCTCACTTCTGAAATCATTCACGTTGTTGTTTGAATTAGGAATGTGAAGGATCCCTTCTAACGGTTTGTTAATTTAATCCACTTTTTAGTAATCTATCTGTTTCCAGCTTTTTTGACTTTGCAAAAACTCAAAAAATATTCATGAAGCAGGCTAAATTTAATTTATCCTACCTGGTGTCATTAGACAAGGGTGGCTTTATTTTCATTATGAAGTGTATTTTTCCATGCTCTCCCTGTGAAGTTCTTTACTTCTTAGACTTGTAGTGGAGGGAAAGGGGAGGTGGCCACACAGGCTGGGTTGAGAATTCTGTGCACCCAACATGAATGAGAGGAGGACTGAAGGACTGCATGGGGATATGTGAGCCTGAGCCCTGGAGAACTTGCTTCTGACTGGGAGTGGAAGTTAGCTGTACAGTAGCAGTTTCATTAAATTTTTTTGCAAGTAGTGTGAATAAGAAGTGAAATCTTTTATATCTTAAAGATTGACTAGGTATTTTGTTGGGAAAGTTGTTTAAATGTTTGCCCGTCATTCCTACTCTCAAACTAACCTGTTGTAGCAGTGGTACCACATGAAGGATAGTGTGAAGTCTGTCATAGAGCCTTTAGTTCTTTGGGCTTGAGTAGTTCTTCTGCTGTGACAGGAGAGAAAACTGCTTTTTATTTCAGTAGGAGCTGAATTTGTTATGATAACATTTGAACTCTACAGAGGTTTAAACCAATTACATAGAAAATATGTAATTGTTTTATTTTTTTTTCAAACTAAATTGTATTTTATTACTAGCTTCTACTTTAATTTCATACATGTTTAATTAAAGCCGTGCTCAAGACTGGGAATTCTGCAAGATCTTTTAAGCATTTAAACAATTCCAGCTAGGATTTGAATATAAATAAGATGAAACATGTGATGTGAATAGGCACACATCATCATAATGAAACATTGAACAAATAAATGTTCTTCACTCCTAAGGAGGAGCAAAAACATTTCCTAATTTTATTGAATTTGTGAGACTAATTTACAAAGTGATTTTACATCGAATTTTCTCTGAATTCCTCCAGAATAGAAATCAAAGCGGTGTATAAACAACAGTTTTGTTTTGCATTTTCAGGTGCTTCAGCTGCTGAAAGTCATCTGGAAATAGAAGGGATGGCAAATTGTCTGCAATATTATGGTATTTCTGATTTGAAAGAAATTCTGAACACAGTGGTTCATGGAAACGCAAAGGAAGTATACGAATGTAGGCCTCTCAAAGTGATAAATTACTTGGAGGTAAGACAGAAGTTTGATTTTAGGTATTGGCCAGCTAAGCTTATAATAAATCTTTCTTCAGCTTTCTGAAGAGGTGTAAACTACAGAAAAGAAGAATGCCATATCCTCTCTGAGGTGTATGGGCTCCATATTGCTTATCAAAATGCTTCCATCAGGCATACCCAAAATGAGTCATCCAACGTGATTTCGTACATGCTGAAAGCTGATGTTCTTTAAGTATTTTTACATAGGCAGTTTTAGACTAGAAAGGCATTTCTGCATGTTAGAACACAGAACTGCCATAAAATTGTTTTACAAAGTCTAGAAGGCAGTTGAATCCAGAACTGTCATCAAGATTTAACTTCTTTTATAAATAAACCTATGAAGAAGTTATAAAATTATTTAGGGTAGTAGTTTATGAAAAAGAGGCATTAACTGAAGCTTAATTGTCATGTAAACCTCAATGCGATGTACATCCTGAACATCAGAAAGTGCACCATTTCCACTTAAAGAATAAAAATCCTATGATTCATTCAAAGGAAGGGCAGAAATAGACAAATGGGGAAATTTCTTTCCCAGAAAAGCAAGCTGTCACTGGAATTAAGATGTTGAAGTAGAAAATGGAGTCTCACATATGGTGTACCCCATATGCCTCTGCAAATGCTTGTATTTAGTTAACATCAATAACTTTTGCAGTTGAAGGAAGCATAATCTGACAACCAACAGAGTCTTGTGAGTCCACTCTATTCAGTGCAGTAGTGACTAAGTTCTGCAGTGCACTGCCAGAGAGCAAACCATGTGTTCTTTGCAAGCAGCCAGCGTTATTAGTTGCCAGAAATATGGTACTTGAGTAAAAGACTCTTTAATCTGTTTTCTTATAGAAGTTATTATGCAGCATTTGGAACTGGAATGACTCTTGTTAATACTTGATATGCAAATAGATAAAATTGTCCATCCAGAGACAATAATGGGTGTGAAGTTTCAGAAACAACTAATATATGTGGAACAAGTTAAGGCTGGAGTAACTAAAAATAGTAGTTTTCTATCACTTCTTGTCTAGATGTTTCACTAATGCTATTTTTAATCCCAGTTCTTAAGATCTGTATTCAGAAGGTTACCGAAAGATATGTCAAGTCTCTTCTTAATTAAGCATTTGCTAACATGCTTTCCTGAACTGGGCTACTTCAAAGTGGGACCTAAGCGTTTACACGGGATATGTGTTATATCTTTTAAACATTTATTATACAAATCTTAGCTCAGGAGGTAAGTTTCCACCTTGGAGTGAGTCATTCTGTTATTTACTACTGAACCATTCTTGTGCACTCATGAAAGAAGCTTAAAGAAGGGATGAGTTTAGTGTTGAGACAGGAATGGTTTGTAACTTGGTTTGGAGGCAGAAGCTTTATTTCCTCTACTTACAAGTACTCATCAGTCAGATGAGTGGGATGGTGTTGGTTTATATATATATAGAGAGAGAGATACACACATATATATGTGCAGATATCTCCGTATGTATGTACACACATATGCACATATATATGTATATAGGTATATGCATATATAGATAAACACACACGTATATATATAAAGGTATATATCAAGAGATTATCAAAGGAAGGCTTATTAAGAGTAATGTTGAGTGTGCGGGGAACTGTTAGAAGATGCATGTGCAGCAGTAACAGCTGGAAAATACATACTAACTAGGAAGTATATGGCTTGCTGTCACAAAAAAAAAAATTACAAAAATAAGTACTGAGGTTTTTTCACCATCCTGGGAGGGTAAACACTGGAAATGCCATTCACTGTCATGTTCAGAATTGCAACTTTTATCATAAGTTTCATGTTTGAGAAGGCAGCACCTCTGTAGTTTTTAGAATCATAGAATCATCTAGGTTGGAAGACACCCTTGGGATCATCGAGTCCAACCATCTACCCTACTCTACAAAGTCCTCCCCTACACCATATCCCTCAGTACCGCATCTAAACGTCCCTTAAACACATCCAGAGATGGTGACTCAACCACCTCACTGGCCAGACTATTCCAATGCCCGACCACTCTCTCTCTGAAAAATTCCTTCCTAATGTTCAGTCTAAACCTACCCTGTTGGAGCTTGAAGCCATTCCCTCTCGTTCTGTTGTTAATTACCTGTGAGAAGAGACCAGCACCAACCTCTCTACAGTGAGAGCTGTCTCTTGGAAGATCCTGAAGAGAGAATAGGGTAATAGTTAAAGAAGCAACCTTCCTAGGTAGAGAATAGACCACACTGATTTTTTTTTTTCCCACTTGGAAGAGTGGGAGAAAATCCCAGACAAAAAGAATGAGAAGATTCAGCTTAAAATATTATGCACGCTGCTTCAGGTTTGTACAATCATAGAATGGCTTAGGTTGGAAAGGACCTTAAAGATCATCTAGTTCTAACCCTCCTGTCATGTGAAAGGAGATTGTATTGCATGTCCATTTCTGTCTAGGCAACACTACTAAAGTACAGAAGAGAACACGATGGCAGGAAGGCCAATCTTGGAGGAGGAAACAACCAACCTGACAACTTCTTTTTGAAGTTGCTTGGTTCTCTGAGGATGGCTGCTTCAGTAATAGTTTAGCAGTCACTTCTGCTTTCTAGTATTTTGAGATAACTGGATGCAATAGTCAATGCAACGTTACAATTATTGTATTATATTACCTATTGCAATGGACTATATGCAACATAAATATAAAATTTCACTATAGTATTTTTAAAATTTTGTTTAGCTGACTGTTTGACTTCATTTATGTTAGTTCTAAAGTTTGTCGTGTAGAATATGTCTTGTGAACTGGTAAACATTTTCAGCTGATACTGGTGCCAACAGGAGATAAAATACTCAGAAACACAGAGCACCTTGCAAAACTGGACCTGAAAGAAAAACAGTGCATACATGACCAGGAGACTGACACTGTGTGACTCCATTGTAGAAGTGTCATGAAATGACCAGTAAGATATGTTTTGAGTTAGTGTTTCTGGAATTTGGAGTATTTATCAGCAGAAAAGAGAAGAGTGACCTTTAAACAGTGAGTGCTTAATTCCTGGTTTCTAGTAGCCCCATGTTAATGTGTTAAAAAGTGGTACTTTAAAACTATTGTGATTTTGTTTTTATTTTTCTTTTCCACAGGGAGAAGCAGTACGTCTAGCTCGGCAGCTGCCCTTACATTTGTCAAAAGAAGATGTACAAAATGCAATTTACAGGATGAAGCAACAGCTTGGAAAGGAAAATAAAGGCTGTGTTCACGGTCGTCCTTTTTTTCATCATTTAACAGATATTCCAGAAGATGACAAGCACAGCTCCATGGAAATTACACAGTAAATGGAACATTTTGTTTGGGATCATATTTCTCTTGCTTAATTTTGATCACTACTCTGTAATTTCAGTATGTTTTTTGCAAAACTTTTGTATAATGACTTTTCATCATCATATGTTCACCTCCTAGAGACTTTTTCTATTTAAATTCAAATGCTACTTGCAAACTGGGAATAAATACTGAGAAACAACTCATCTTTTTTTTAAAAAAAATTATTAAAGAAATGCTCTCAACTGGTTTGATGCTTTTCTTATTGCTGCAGATTTAGAAAATATCAGTATGTCATTTTTTAGATGTGAAGTCACTAGAAGATGCTTTCAACAGAGCCTGGTAAAGTTTAGTGTACTAAAGACATGAGATGTTAATTTTCAAAGAAATGCCAGATAGCTGTAGGTATTTAAATGGGGTATTGCCGTATGTAATTATTATAGTTACACTTTTGTGGTGATGCATTTCCATTTAGAAATTGTTGGCTCACGTAAATGAGTATTGAAGTCCTAGCGTCCAGTCTTTGAAAAAGCTTTTCTCTAAACTGTGCAAATAATTCAGAATATTTTTAATCTTAGCTTGCAAAAGTGTGATTTTTTTTTTTTAGAAGTATAGTACCCTTAAAACTTTAGATCAACAGAAAACTGGCCAATAACTTTAAAGATTAAAGGATCTGAGTTACAGGAGCACAGGTTAGCACTGAAAGCAGGTGCCAGTATGTGGGCATTGGTACGGTGCTGTATACAAACTGTTTAGGGGTGGGTGACATAAAGCAGTCCTTACTCAAGGAGCATGTGGCATCACTAGGGCAAAGTAGAGAGCGCTACTGATTCTGGTAAACGTGTTCATTCTCTTTCTTTCAGCACCTAACGTTTACTCCTCTATTTCAGGTTGTAGCCTGCTTCCCTAAAGCTACCTGATTATACCTTCTGTGCGTAGCAGGTGCAGTATCTCTGGAATAGTATGTTTAAAAGTTTCAAGAAAGATCACCTGACAGTTCCTGACTGTCCCCAGTTGTTCTGTTGTTAGCAAACCTTGGCACTATGAAAATGTGGTGGTGAGACCTAGCTCTGTGGTGCTTCTGTGGTTGGTAGGTAAATGGCTGAAGGCTGGGTAGGAGCTAGTTTGTGGAAAAGTAGAATCCAAAAATGTAAATCGCTGATCTATTGCTCTGTATCAAACAATGCTGAACTGGTGAACTAAGTTAAGAAATCACGTCACACCAATACATGACGACGACGACGTACAAATTCTAAACTGAAAGGTAATGATCGTGTTTTTATGCTGTTAAAGTAAGTTTATCCTTTTCCTGTTTGTAAGGGGTAAGAGAGGTTTGTAACTTCAAACTGGAGAAAGGAAGAACAAGTACAGAAACCATTAACTGCACTCTGTAGCAGTCATTTTAAATTACAGGGCTTGTTTTAAGTAGCCACCCCCACTAATTATAGTGTGTTTGCCTCAAGGTAGCTCTGCTGGTCTTACGGCGAGTTCATACACGTGTATTTGGCGTGTGCTGTTTAGGGGATGCTCTTGACAGCGAGCAGGGAGTACCTTGTGCCCCCCGGGAGGCGAAGGCAGGCTGAACTCAGCCCTCTGCTCTCTTCAGCTGCAGGTGCCTGAACCATCAGCACACAGAGACTTCTGCTCTGCTCGTAACACATGCATGCCCAGCTGGCGCCTAGAGGAAGGTTTAAGGGACAAAGAATGCAAATGCATAGGGAAGTTTTGTTTATTACTTTTTCCAGCACATGGAAGAATGGTGCAAAGGCCTGAGCTAAGATAAGATGTCGTAGCAAACAAGGTGCTGTCTTCCTGTTACTGTCTCGGTGTGGGTGTCCTTCACAGCTGTGAAAGAGCAGGAGCATGAGACGATGCAGCGTCCTTTCTTGCTGTTTCCCACCTCTGCCATGCCCAGGTGCAAGGTCAGATGGGGAACAGCAGAAGGGCATCAAGTGAATGGCATGTGGTGGTCATTAAGTGTAAATTGGGAAGGAGGGACCTCTTTCCGGAGGAAGAAAGAGGTTGCTATCTGCTGCTATACGGAGGGTGGGCAGCACTGGTGGCGGTGAAGAGCAGGGATGATCAAAGGGCACATGTAGGCTGTCTTTCCAAACTTAACCAGTGAACGAGGCACAAGATGAGAATGTCACTGGAAAGCTGGACACTCATTGGCTGTAAATGTCACTTGGTGCAGAAGATGTGAATTTTTAGAATGGAAGTGAGAAGGTGGATGGAGGCACAGGAAGGAGACGTGACTCTTGGCTCTGAGGAAGAAACTGGATCCCGGCCTTGCGGTAGATGCAGAAGGTTATAGTTTGTTTATTTTTATTCTTGTTTGGATGCAAACTGTGAGAGTTTAGCGTGGCCATTAGGGTGAGAAAAGCCAAAGGCAAGCTGGAGAATGGAAATTTATCACCAAACTAAGTTAGTTGGAACTTAAATGAGTATGTGCACCAATTTTATTCAGTTGGGAATATAAAGAGATCAATTTAGTAGTAGTAGCTATTTTCCAAAAGGTAAAATAGCTGTTTCTTAATTACAGTGAAGCAAATGCTTGTGTCTTTGACAAGACTACCATCAAGCGCTTTCCTATAAGGGAACTGTTGCTTAATAGAGGACAAGTTGTTTAATAGCTATTCAGACCTGAGGCTGAGGATAAAAAGTGATTGGTAAATTGGTATTCACAGGTGCCAAGGTGGGCTTAATTGCTATGGAAGCAAATTAGTGTCAGGCATTGGTGTGGGTGTAGGTCAGGCAGTTGGGAGCTGGGTCTCCTCTGCTCCCTTCCCTCTTCCTCTCCTGGCTAGGTTTGCTGTCCTTCACCTCAGAGGGCTGCTGTGCATTTCTTCCTTCGGTACGTGTGCCTACAGCTTGTTTTCTGTCTCTGTGGGACATCGGGGGTTGCCGTGTGGCTAGGTGGTGGCAGCGGAGCTGAAAGTCTGGATGTCTCCCCACCATGGTCCTCATGGTTGGGAGCGCAAGGTTGAAATTGTGAGTTGCTCTGGTACTGTGCTGATGGGGGATGGTTTTAGAGAGGGTGGGTGTCTCCTTGCTTTATCCAGTGCGGGCAGAAGGAAATGTTACTTTCTGTTCCTAAAGATGCTCTTTCTTTTTCTAGAGGTGCACTTACTGATGCCTCCACTTTATGTTCCTTATTTAAACAATATAAGTAACCCGGTTCTAGACTTACAAGTTTAAAAGAAGTCAAACAGTGTGCTTGATTTAATGGCTCTCAAAAAGAAAGGCATGTCAACTTATTGCCATTGCATCACCACCTGGTGCCACTCCAGTGTTTCATTAAGGGATGTCCTTACAGTCACTCAGCCCCCAGCTGTATGGGCTGTTTGAAAGGAAGAAAACCTCAAATCTGTAACGATGAGTAGAGTTGGTTATTCTTGTGCTTGACCTCTTACCTTAGAGGAAGAAGCAGCGGGGCAGGACCCGGCAGGGACACGTCCCAGCGGTGAGAGGACGGGCTGCCGCATCGCTCTACCCACACCATGGTCCTGTGCAGCTGTTTCCACCACGAGTGGCCAGCTCGGGGCATTTCAGGGGACTTCTAGTATTTGTGCTGCCCTCTGCTGGCATTTTATTTTTGTACAATTTTGTCCACTTCCGATGATGGGTAGGCAGGTCTGAGGTTGACCACGAAGGAGCATCATTCCTTCCTTACTTTCAGTCACCAGTAGGTCAAAGCGTTACCGCTTATGATACTTCTCACGGCGTGTGTATTTGCCTTCCCAAAACATGCCTAGTGCAGGTAGTAGTGTTCCCTGTGTGATAATCTGGAGCTTCCCAGGCTAAAGCATGATCTCATAATAAAAAGCCTTTTGGTTGGAGGATCATCTGTACAGTTGGTTTGGGCAGGTTCAGTTCTGGAGGTGTATTTGCAGCTCAAGTGTCTGCCTCACCTGAATTCTGAGAAGTTGCTTATTCTTTAAATAGAAAACCACTGAATATAAAATTTCTTTTTAAATACATGAAAAAAGAATGATTTTCCCCTGCATATAAATATGGGTATAAGCAGGAAATTGAGGTAGTGCCTGTTACACGTTTCTTTTCTGAATGTATTAGGCGTCTTGATAATGAAGTTTCCATTTCCTCTAGGTTAAGAAGAGTGTGTGTGAAGAGATTTGGACTATTTCTGTGGATTTTTTTCTTCCTTTAGTATGAGTAGTAGCGGTTCAGAGAATAATAGAAAAACCAGAGGAACGCTTAACTTGTTTCAGGAGCACTTAGCAAGTCACTGGCAACAGTAAAGTCTGTATGATATATTTTGTGGTTAGTTAAAATGGGCTCTTCCATATTCTATTTCCATATTCTCATATGGAATAATTAAAATACCTAGCAATAGAATCAATACTTCTATGCAACGCGCTATTTAGGTGTACAAGCACCCGTTCCTCGGTCTCAATTTATGCAAGTACTGTCCTTCCTTTTTTTGTTTTTTTCTTCCCCTAGATACATATTGGAATTACTTCATGAAAGTAAGTGTCAAAGACCAGCTTCAGTTTTTGAAAGGGTTGTAGTGTTTGGTCTTCAGAGCTTGTTTTATCTTGCATAAAAGCAAGTCTGGTTTTGGTTTGGTAGGGCTTTTTGAGTTTGTTTATTAAACCTATAATACGAAATCAATTTTTTTGTTGCAAGAGCAACGTTGAAGGATTTTGAATGTTTTGTTTCTTTTGAATGCAGCGTTTAACAGCCTGGCTTAACAATTGTAAGAAACTTAAGGTATGTCCGTTTAACTTTGAAAATGGAAAGCTACCAGAAGTAGCTTTTGGTTTTTTTTCCTCTCCCTGTCTCTCTCTCTAAGTATGGAGTATCATATCTGAAATTATGGAGAGTATAAATGTGGAAATGTTAAATCTTTTGTTAATGGCTTCGAATTAAGCACACATTGTTGCAGATGATTTGGAGGACTTATTTAAAGTAAATATACAATTTCAAGCTCAATTATCATTCATAGTTTAACTAAACATAGTGAGATATTAAGTCTGTGAATTTGATACAGTGTTACTTCATAATTACGATGCTTTTTTACAGTAAATTTGATATAGAACAGTTGCTAAAGGAAAGCTGCTGAATAGTGTGACCAACCATTTTATGGGACACATCTGGTGCATTAGTTCAGGATGTGCCCTGCAGAAGAACAGAGCCTTTAGCACAAAATGAGAAGGAAGCTAACTCCACATGTATACGTTTTGCGGACATGCGGAGAGGTTAAACAATTACGAGTTAATTGTGTAAGCTAATAGGAGGGGTGTTTTAATGTCATTTCAAAATAGCTATGGAGGAAATGGAGGAGAATTATTGTTTTAAAATCTCAAATGAACGGTTTACACCTGTTAATGTTACATTTAGAACAGCTGTTTCTTTTATTATCAGTAAACAGATGCAGAAAGTAATGGAATGTTTTAAAGCAATATGTTAATCCTGTCTTCCACTACTGAACATTCTCACAATATCATGATTAGATATTAACTGTAATGCTGCTGTCAACTGCAGTTACAGAATTCTTACTTACTTTTTTTAATCACTTTTGTTTCTGAAGTTGTAAATGTTCATCCAAAGTTGTTGTAGTCTTTCATCAGCCCATTGTAAGTCTTTTTGCACATCAGTAATTTTATTGATGATTTCATTGATAATTTCTTCAGTCTGGATTACTCAGCCAAAGCAACCCTGTCTTGCTTTTGCTTAAAGGTTATTTCTGTATTTGTATATTAACCCTGGAATGAAACAAGCTATCTTTATAAGGGGAGGAAAAAAAATTGATTTTGAGGGCCCAGGCTAAAGCACATTTCATAGGAACTCCATATGATGAAGTTTGTTGGTATTATAGGGGAAGCTTTGCCAGTGCACGCCCAGTTAGGTCCAGCACTGCATACTGGGGTAGTACCAATTAAGTGCTACAGGAGAGTCCTTTAGTGCATGAGATTCTTTGGTTTATTTAAAAGTAAGTTTAATCTTAGTTCTTTTTTTGCCTGTAAGTCTTATGACAAATGCATTGTGCTACTAACGTCTTGAAATACAGAACAGCTATGGTTCTGACAGCCTCTTGGAAAAAAAACCCTCAAAACTGCAGATGCAATATCACATGTACCACAAGTATTTCAAAATATTTAAAATTTAGTGCCTAAACTGTCCTGAAGAAACCAGTACCTGCCACTCAGATCCTCAAAGGTGGTAGTAGTGTTTCTTCAATGAGAAAATATGTCTGTCTGTCTTTTAAAATTATAGTATCTGTAAGTGTTCTAAAAAATCTGTCTTTTCAATGGAATAGCATGCAATTGTGGAGCATTACTAACTCAGCACTCCAAGAACGGAAGCGCAGAAGATTAATACTGTATAACTTGTTTGGCAGATTAGTTTTCAGGAAATGTAGAGACCAATGAATATGGCAGCTGCGTTATTAAAATACTGTATTCAAGCCCAGGTCAAATTGTTCATTCATGCATGGAGTAACTCAGCATTAATTGAATCATTACATTTTTTAGATATTTTAGATCACTGATATTTTTTGCTTCAGCACTTAAAATGCCTGTTTAAATCAAAATATTCACAAGCAGCAAGCATTTTGACAGAGGAACGTTGTGTGAAGCGTTTATATATAAGCATTCGCTTTTCAGGTCATTGCAGTAATAAAATTGCATTGGTAGAACTGAAGTTCTACCTTATTTCTGTCAGGACAGCCTATTTGTGGAGAATTTTAAAGATGCTTAGGTAAAACTATCTAAATTAATATAAAATAACAAAGAGGTAATATCTTTCCTTGTTCTTGTTAGCCTGGTACTGTTTATGTTAGATAAATGACAGTGTTCCTGACAAAAAGTAAAAGAATTTAATTTCTCAATTATAAGAAAAGGGAGGGAGGGAGGAATCCTCTCGAATTTAAGTAGCTCTAAGAGAGTCCTGTCATCTCACTTTAAGAGAATGGAAAGGAAAATTCTTTTGGAGATAATCTGAGTTTATTTCATGTAAAGTAGTTGTTCAAAGGCAAGTGGTTTCAGCTGTGAGGAGCGGAGCTAGGTATGATTTTTGTCAAACTTGACCATGTGCAAAAGGCAAATATGCTGTTGGATTTCTGTTCTTCATCGCTTAAAGCAGGCAGAGTTTAACCATCATTCGAGTCAGTTAACATTCCTGATGTTCTCTGACAGTTTAGGTGTGTATAATTTAGAGCAAGAACCTGTTAATAGTTGCTAAGATGTGTGAAACTGTATACATGTAGTTCTAGAAAAATTTTCCCTCATCAGAGGAATTCATACAGTTACTTCTCCCACAAGATAGCTGCCTCTGTTACGGAACATTTCCTTAACAGTTGCACATAAAGCTTCACACTCAGCTTGAAAAATCCCTTTTTTCAGACCTGCTTGCCTGAGATCCCATTGCCATTTAGGAGAGCCATAACTTCTATGCTTTATTTATGATGACCTTTGAGCAACTGAAAATGCTGCCAACTCCTTTAGGAAGTGTGGATTTGAAACTTCAATTTTGGTCTATGTTTGCAAATAAGTAAACGTGATTATGCATCAGCTAGAACAGTGATAAAAGGGATACTGGCCTTTTAGAATTGTAATATTTTACAGTATTAGTGAGCTTTACTGTAGAACCTGAAAACACTTTATAGTACACCAACCACTTGTACACTAAGGAAACTGAAGAAACAGTTCAGTCAGCCTTGAGCAGACATTACAAGGAGGGAAAAACCCAAACTCTGCAACTCAGCTTCCACTATTGCGTTTTTACTATAATAAATATGAACCTAATGGTTAATGGGTGGGTGCAGTTAATTCTTGCCTAATTCCGAGCTCTTTGTGGAGTCATCAGGACTGTAATTTTTTACTCTATACTACTTTGAGGTGCTGAAAGCTATGCAGGTTTTTATGATTATTGTGTTGTGTTCCTTCTGAATTTATGTGGATGCTGTATAGCAAGAAAACACATTGAATTCTTAAATCATGTAAAGCAATGAAGGTTTCAAGCACCACTAAATTTTTTTTTTAATTTATTATTTTTTTTAACCTGTGTGGATGCAGAATTAGTAAGACTAAAATGAAGTCCAGCTAAGGAAAGATTTAAATGATAAAATATATTGCTATAATAACAGTCTTAGGAGTTTTCTTCTGGTTGTCAGTCTGTCTTTCAACTGTAGCTCAAAAATCTGGAGCAAGTATTTT
>VXAK01026485.1:84096-111533 GCA_013399435.1 Arenaria interpres
GAGCAAGTATTTTGGCATAGCACAGTTTGCAAGGAAGATTTAATAGCTTGTTGTGTCCTATTTCTATAAACAGAAGTCATTTAGAGTTCAGCAGATATATTTAGAATCAGCATTTGTGCTGGTAGTTGCAAGCAGAATAAAATAATCTTTGAAAAGCTGAATATACAGAAGGGAATATGCAAGTCCAAATTTACCTCACAACTACTTCTCTTTCAAGTGGCTTTGGCATATTCAGTGATAAAACCTGCAAAGTTGGGAATGGCATTCATTATTTTATTTACAAATCTTTTCAATAATGAGTTGAAGTGTTGTGTGTGAATTTAATAGTTTTAAGAGAGTTTTGGGATTATCATTGTACATCAGGTCTGATCTTGCACACTTTACCATGGCAAAATTCCCTAATCTTCATAGAGTAAGACTTCTCTGTCTCAAGGAGTGAAGTGTTGGGCCCAGTAAAATGGAAAGCCAGAAGTTCTGGAGAGGTCTTCTCTACTTTGGGCTGGTTTGGGTCAAAATATTAATAGGAGTTTATATTGAGTAATTTGTTATCCAACTTGTGATTTGTTGACTTCAGGTATGCATAGTATCTGAAAAATGTATATGAAGTCTGTTTAAAGATACAAGTTTTATAGCAAATAGTAAATTAAAACCATAGTGACCTTTTGGTCTTGCTGATCATGTGCATAAAGACGGTCATCTGTTGGTCTGGGCTAATCACAGGGCTCTTGCTCAGGGGGTAGCAGGAATGAGCCAATACTGTTGTGTATTTGTTCTTCTACTCTGCTTTCTATCGAAAATCTTGAAATTAAAATATTTTTAATCACACCTTGATGCAATTTTTGCATATTCAGTTTTGGAAAATATAGTAGTTCTTTTTCGTATCAAAATAAGGTTCATTTAGTGGTGCAAATTTCTGGCCCCACTGCTAGCTCTGGCAATGTTGGTGTGAAGTCTGATAATTTTTACTGTATCATTTCTGGTATAGATTTTGCGAAACAGGAGTTTGAAAAGATTGAATTGGAAGTACATTATATGTTGTGCTTAAATGTCTTTTTCCTCCTGTATTTTAACACATTAACAACTGTTCTCCTTCTCCTATATAAAGTGTCTGTGCTTTCAGCATCACAAAAAATGTCACCCGATCATGTGATCCCCCCATCACCTTACTAAAGAAGTATCTTGCAAGGATTGTTTTACAAATCTGTAAAAAATTCATTTTCTGTTATCATATCTAAACAGGATGTTTTTCATTTTTTACCATGTTTGAATTTTGATCGTTTCAGTAAACACCAGAGATGTTTTCATGTAAGCGTATGTTTTTAAAATGTCATTACTCAAGAAAGAAAACTTGAGTATGTTCTCTTATGTTACTTACAGAGATTAGAAAATGATATTTACAGTCTTTGTTGCTGTTCATCCAAGTGTCAGAAACGTGAAGTTGTATACACGAGTGAGAGTTATGTTATGCCCATTTGTCCCCTCATTGAACTGGTGTATCAAAAAGAGGACTGGCCACGTAGCTGGTTGTTGGCAAATCTGGGAACAGAACCTAACAGTCTGATAGTGTTTCTCCACTTTAACTACGCTGGAAGTCTACTTGTTGGGGAAAATGATATGCTGGTACCAAATGATATATATGATGTGCAATACAAAAGATTTCCTGTTTTCAGTTTATATGACATGACCTGTGGGCTAACTGAAGAAAACATCACTGAGAAAGTGCTATAGCCACATATACAAGTGTTCCTATTGATATGTTATTTTTCTAAGATTTTGCTGAGTAAAGCTATTTCCATACATAAGCGTTTTGGCCATCTGCAACTGCTTGTCAATGAGCCTGGTTTGAGAACACTGGTCGTAATTGTAACCTCAGGAATGTGTGACCAGCTCGCGGCCAGCTGTGCATGCCCTGACTTTTCCCAGGTGTTAAGATACATGGCCACTTTTGTTCACTTTAACCAATGGGGCAAAATGCAGTACTTGTTTTCCCCACCTTGTATTAAACCTAAAAACTCCTGTTCCCTTTTTTTTTTTTTAATATGTCATAGCAAACAACTAGATGAAGTTGTTCAGTTATTGTGCATATGGACAGAACGCGCAGCATCTGTATGATAGTAGGTATTTAGAGAAATACAAAAAGTGTCCTCGGTGTGCCATGGTCTTGCTATAAATTAGCAGTGCCGACCTTGCAAATCACACACATGCTTGTTTTTGTTTGTTTAAGAAAGATTTTACTTATGTTTCAACAGCATAGAATTTTCTGCAGTTTAAGCTTCTTCAGCCAGACTGAGTTTGGCCACATTTTCTAATCAGTTTTATTTTAATCATCCATTTCATCGTCATAGGAACGCTTACTAGCTGTCATCTGCATGGCAGCCTAATTGGAACTCCTCCTAAATCCAACCTGGAGTTGTCTGTGTAGGGATTTTTGTATTTTGTCTTCACCTCTGCAGCATTTTCTTTACTTGTGTAGTGTTTTTTATATTCTGGGTGAGGCATGAATAGTTTGAAAGCAAATACATATCAGCACAGTCTCCTCCTTAGAGATATTGGAGGGGGAGAGGACTTTTAGTAGTTACGACAAAATTTACTCCATGGCCTGTGACACTCTGTTTAGTCAATTAAAAAGTGAAAGCATGAGATTAATTTATGGATGTGATAATTTGCACAGTGTGATTGTTATGAAGTAATAAATCCACTTCTCCGCGAGTCACTGCTCTTGGCTCTGGTTTGCCAACACGCTGATGTGATCTCCATGTAGTAGAGGTGCACAAGAAATGAGTTAGTAACTTAGAGACTGATTCTTTATATGGTCAAAACCTCGTGTTATCTCTAGAAGTAAACTACCTATTTGGATCAGTTTGCATGGAGTGAACTCAGACTTTCAAGCAGAGCAGATCTGTGTCTTCTGTAACAAGTTGAAAGTTCTTGAAATATGAACTTCTGCCTTTTATGGCCTTTGAAAGACCTTATGCAGTTGGTTTTGGTCATCTTTGAACTTTCTAAACCAGTGCTGGGATTTTCCTAAATGTTCTGAAGTCGATGACGGATGAGCACGTGTGAAAACTTTCTATGTGCCTAAATGCTTTTCAAAATCGGGTTCTTAGAGACTCAGGGAAGCTCATTTGATCCTGAAAGTCAGTGAAGAAATAGGCCCCTAAACACTTGCTTAGCTCTTGAAAAATATGCCAGAACTGCTGGAGGAGGAGGAGAGGATCATAGCAATCCAGTGTGAGATGTGCTTAAACATAAACTTGTAGCAAGATAAGTTCTCCCTTACAGCTGCAATGGTATGGAGTGCTCTTGCGTGATGGTCTTGCATAAAAGACTGAATGATGTGCGTTTTCAGGGGTGTTTTTGTAGTTAAAGTACAGGTCTGTGAATCCTCTTTAAAAAGCAGGGTCTGTCCGTGCTTCACAAGAGTGTGCAGGAGAGCTGAGATGAGCTGGATAAAACTGCATGGTACAAACCACTCGTAACTCATTTGTGCCTCTGACTGACATCTCTCCCGTGAAGACTCCCAGATACGTACCAGCATGGTGAGATTCCTGGAACCACTGGTCTTCGGTATTTCCTGTGAAACTTAAACCTAATGTTCAAAATCTGCATCAGCACTCAACTATTCTGTCCTTTGTTTTCTGTTCGTCAAGGTGGCTTTTCTCATTAGCATAAATCACAAACCTCCTGCAGCAGTAGCATTGGCCATATGATGTACAGCATCTCTGCTGCTGCCAAGGAATATTTACAACCCAAAAATGCTCCACTTTGCATTTGTAGAAGCCTTTCATTGGTTCTTCTTTCAAAGTTTCTTGCATCCTAATGAGTAATTCTGGTTATAAGATGGAACAAATAATGATCGTTAAGAGAAAAACATATAGAAAAACATGATACTTACATTATTATGCATGTCTGTGAGCAAAATCAACTAGCAAAAGGCAAATAAAACACACCCCTGTGGACATTCAGAAATTTAAAAACACCGAAATAAAAATATCTATGGTACATTACATTAGATTATGGTAAAGAAGTTAAATGGCTCTAAATTGTGTGTAACCTAGTTGAAGAAATAAGATACTTCTGTGGGGTATGGATACATAATGTAAACAATTTCAAAGAGAATTTGGCAGTCTCTTGGAATTTGTTCCAAATGCTTTTGGTTCAATGGGAGTGAAAAGCTATGCTCCATTATAGCTCCACTTGATATTTGATTTTGGAGGAAGGAAACTTGGAAGCAAGTCTATGTTCGGTTTTTTTTTTTTTCATTGCTGAAAGGTGACAGTGGAAAAAGAGTAAGATGAGCTACATGCTTATATTTCTTCCTACCTGCTCATCTTTCTTACTTTCATTGTTGCCTTTAACTTTCAGTCTTACTTAAGCAAAAAGCATTAAAATGCACACATGTATATCTGCTAACATAAGATATATTAATAAGTGTAATTGGTGACAATTGCTTGCTTCCTATATGTAACTGATTAGTGTACATGCTTTAGTTTGCTGCTCTTTCTCAGAGATTGCTGTTGGGGAGGGAAAATAGCTATTTCCAATGCTGTCTTCCTATCTCTGTAACTTTACAGTATTTATACCTGCTGAGATGATCTTCAATGCTTTCTTTATTAGGACTTAATGAAGTGGGAAACATTTTCTTCCAGCATGGCTTTTGAAGGATTAGTAAAAATCGCTCTGATTCATTGCAGCTTTCAATCATGTTGCCTTCTGCTGCATTTTCATCAGATATTGCAGCTTAAGGAGTATTAATCTGCTTAGTAGTTGGGTGGAAACCGCAGGGAACGACTAGAAGTTGGTTTTTCCCCCGCTTCCTGTAGCGGCATACAAAACCAGTTGAGCAGAGCTGTTAGCCTTGCTCCCGAGGGCTAATATAAATTAAAGGTCCTGAGCACTAGGGGTTGTTAAAATTCTCATAGGGCTCTTTATAAGATGTTAACCCCCGTCATCTGGCCAGGCTCCAAACGGGGTAATTACATTCTTCCTACCTAAATTCCCCCTGCAATTGCAATTCGATGTGCTGGTATTCCTCACTTCCTCTCCTCTGCCGTGCCCCGTGGAACAGTTGTTGCATTTCATCCCAGAGGTACTTGCTTTCAGTGACTGATGGAGTGATCTGTGTGTAGAGTCTATAAAGCATTTTAAGAGCCTTTGGGATTAAATGTAATTTACGATGCTTAATTTTTTTATTATTTTTTTTTTAATTATCTGCTGTTTAAAACGGGCCTGGTTAATCTGAGCCCTGAATGCGTGTGAACTGTGTGCAAGAGACCTGGAATGAGACAGCATCAACAACTGTGCTTGGTTTTTGTTGCACTTCGTCCCAGGGGTTTTTAGATAGAAGAAGTAACAGACCACTCTAAAAATATAGGAAGGCTTTTCTAAATGGTTCATTACAAAATGTGAAGACTACGAGCTACGTAGTAAGGCTAATGTGATTTTTGTCTCAGTTGAAGTACATTTTGAAGTATGTATACATATATATAATGTTCTTTCTGCTTCAGGATTCTGTTTTAACCTTAAGAGCGGCATCTAAAAACTCATGTTCTAAAACTTACTCTTTTTCTACCATTTCTTATACTAGAAATGCCTTTTATTGTAAAAACACTAGAATTTTTATTAAAGATATTGCATACTAAACAGAAGTAGGCAAATTACATATAAACATGAGTGTTGCCTATAAGCAGACAGATACGGAGTTAGTACCCAATGTTTAACAAGATAGGGAATATCCGTATGTGCCAAACATACAGAGACTTCAAATACAATGTTCTCTAAGTATGGGATTTGCTTATCATGTATCTGTAATACAAATAGGATAAAGCGAAGCCGAGGGATGTCTTTGTGTTTAACATTCGTTTCTCTCTTCACTCACGGAGTGACTCATACTAAGCCTAACTGTACTTCTACGTGGAAAATCTTTGCACAGACACTGCCGTGAATGAACTAAAGTTTAGTTTCAGGAGATCACCTAGTCTGGTCTGTTGTGTCTGGCATGCCTTTGCATTTCACTTGGTATTACAGTCAAGCCTAACTATTTGTTTAGGTCAGATATTCCCCTCCTAGAACATCAGCACAGGCTACAGGTAGAAACAGAAGATCACTGTTCATCTCTGCCATGATGTCCTTGTTAATTAACTGAGACCTCTCAAGGTGGTCTAAGCAGGTCAACTACTCGTCGTGCTGCAGGGAAAGTTGCATTTTTTGCAGGCAACTTGTCTGGTAATGTGAGAAATGTATTTCCAGTCCCAAATGGCACAGACCAATGTGTCACCCTACATAAGTGAATATGATGCGCTACCTGAGCTCCTCAGGGGGGAATTTTAGTGTTACTTTGAGTCAGTGCAGGTCTTCGAGCATCTTGACCCATGCATCAGCCATTCACTCCCTGGTGCTTCTGAGGAAGGTTAAAAGAGCAAAACCAACCAATCAACAAATTGAAAAAACTACTCTTTATGTAAAAAAAAACAACCAAAAAAACTCTACTATGACAGAATAAGTTTGAAAGATTGAAGCATAAAATATCCTTGCAAGGTCTTTCCTTGTGTTGCAGTAAAAAAAAAAACGCTATTATGAACGTAAAATATCTTTCTCTTTGACCTGTGATGAAAGCTGAAATAAATTTACTTAAATATTTGACACTAAATTTAGCTCAGTGGGTTCTGCTGCTTGTTGCTTAGAAAGGAGCCTGTACTAACTACATAGCCAGATGTTAATATGAGTTATACCTATATAATCCCACTCTGTGTGGCTTTAATGGATTCTAACTTGGAATAGGAAATGTCATTCTTTTGCCTATGACCAATTCAGACATATTATTACTTATAAACAGTTTGCCATTTAAAATTAAAATAAACCATTTGTATAGTTTTTGTACCGTAACCTTTAAGAACTAACTTTTTTAATTGCAATATATAATAGTAAATATTTGCATAAAATGCGGCTGTGCTATGAAGCATTTCTCTTATGATCATTTATGGTTAACATTGCCAATTCAGATTAAAAATGCATTTAGTTTGTAATATTCTTACAGAAAGAAATGTGTGATTTTTAATCAGTTTATGTGTAAGTAAATATAAATAGCTTTATTCATATTTTTGGTCTCCTGTCAGGCACAAGAGCAATGTATTCTCTCTTGCCATCACCTTTCACATGCACTCATGTCTTCTAAGCATCCTAAAGCGTTTGTATTGTTTTATTTGTTTGAGCTTTGGCAAATTAGCTGTTAGTTTTGTGCTACCTTCTGTTTCCAAGACAAGACACAAATTCCTGGTGACTTTCATGCAGAAAAAACCCCATGTATTTTAAGACTATAGGAACATTTCTTTTATTGAATAATATTTTAGGTAAAGTTAATAGAATAAGGCAGCAAAGGATTTATTTACATGGAAGATGATTCATAGCTAGATATTGTGGAGATGCATGCCCCATAATTTTGTGCATCTATGATCTTTCTAGTTTTTCTTGTTTCCTGGGACTGTGGTGTAACTTTTAAAGTGTCTGTTTTCCATTAATTTAAGTATAAAATTTATTTTTTCAGAAATTAATATCAAAGAACAATGTATTACATTTATCTATAATTTTAATTATTTTAAATTCTGATTTTTCTATTCCTTCAACAAATAGTTTCTGCTGTTTCTGCCATCCCTGCCCCAAACTGTCAGACTTTATTCTTCTCCAGTAAATTCTCTTCTTTGCTGTTTTTTTTGCTGCTGCTTATTCTTGCATACTCTCTGGAAAGGAGGAATGTGCTCTCTTCTTTTACTCTTGCATGGCTTTCTCACTGTCTCTTGCTCTTTGTTACCCATAACTGTCTTTTTTTATTTCTAACTCTCCGTCTACAGCTTCTTTCCCCCCAACATTCACTGTTCTCATGAACAACTTTAATTATAATAAAATTGCCTTTTTGTTGAGCTATAAATTCAAATTTACAGGACTCAGTAGAAGCTTTCCTATCTAAGGTTGAAAGAAAAAGCTTTTTTTGGCTTCATACAGTTTCCTATCTATTTCTTCTTCTTTTTTTTTTTTTTCTCATGAATGCTATTTTTCTTCTTTCTCAACCTGTCTCCTTAGCACTCCAAACTCAAAAGCTCCCTTCTTGGTTGCATGTAATTAAAGACACAATCTGATAATTAAATGTTCTAAAATATGTACAAAATTCAATTTGATGGATTTGTGTTAAGCTTTTTGGGGGAAAATAATTTTCAGAACTAGTATCCCAGTCAATGTGGGAAACATACTTTAGAAATTTCAAAAAAAGTAGTAAAACATTTTTTTCTCAGAGCCCCAACCTCCTCATATTTAGGAGATTGTGTAGCCTACAAAAAAAAGAGTAGGTTATTGCCATTCATTGGAGTGAAACTGTAGCAGTATCTGTATATACTCCAAAAATTCATCATTATGGGATGCTGTCTTTAATGACTGCTCTAAATTCCTTTTTTTTTTTTTTTTTTAATACCTATTTTGTTAACTTGGTTGTGGAGACAGGTGGATATTTACACAAAAATGCGTTGTGCTCTTGGGGAAACCAGCCATACCACGAGTACTCACTTTAACAGAAATTGAGATAAATAATTTGAGGGTGACTTACTCAAGTTTTGAAACAGTTAACGCTCTTTTAGGAGACGAGGGGTAGATAAATGGTGAACAACTGGGAAGCTGGCTCTGAAGCACGTGCTCATGAATTTGGACACTGACTAATCTGTTTTGGCTGTTGCTGGCACCGCAAATAACAGCATAATGCAAAACCTTCCTGTTTCTTCCCACTCTGTCGTTTTAACTTTCCACCGAGGGCAAGCAGCGGCCACGGGCTGAGCCCTCAAAAGCAGAAGTGGGAGCAGCAGCTTGGCATGGGCTTCTTGTATGGCCAAGTCCACAGCCTCCCTCTCCCCTCTATGCCTCCCCTGGCGCTTGTGCTCATCGATGTACAGCAGAGCATGAATTTGGGTTTTTCCCCCGCCCTTGCCAGCCTGGAGTCAATCAGTGCCATTGAATGAAGCATATGACTGTTGGACGGGTGTCAGCTGCAGCCGTAGGGCTTGCCTATGCCTAGGAGCAAAACTAGACACCTGTAACTGGTTTATGTTGTACCTGGTGTTCCTGTTGCGTTGGCAGTTACTGGATTGACAAAATCACCCGAAGAGAATTGCTAATATGGAGACGTTACTATTTGGGGTTATCTCATGCTGTTTTCCTATTAACTTTTCACACTATGTAGCACTGTCAGATTTGGGTTGGGTTTTTTTCTTCTTTTTAGTCATTTATAAAGATGATGAGGTGTATATGTGAATTACTCAAAATGTTCTCATATGTAAATTACTATTGTAATTTAAATTTTGTTGGTTTCCTTAGAAACCCGATCTTTTGCTTTGTCTTGAAGAAAAGTCATGCTCTTCAGAACGCATCACAAACTTAGGGATACTGTTTCATCATGTTCTTCAAAAGTTATTTTAGCCTTCTATATCCTTTAGAGTAGCTATCATTTTTCCCTAACTGATGACTGAATGATCTAAATTTAGCCTCAATTTTAATTTTTTTTTTTTCTTTTTTCATAAAAAGGCATCAGTGAAATGGAATTTATCCTCTCTTTGCTCCTCTCAGGTACCTCAATTGTCCGTTTTTCCTTAACTTAGGTTGTAGATGTTTGGAAAATCATTATGTTACTGAAGTATTGTCTGTATTCTCTTTGTTTCATTCTTGAAACACAACAAGGATTTATTGCTGAGGTGTGTCTCTAAAGAATAATACCACACTGTTTCTTGCATCTACTTGAGCTTCTAGCTTACGTGTGGCTTCAAGACTACATGGAAAGTCTGTGTGAGTAATGAAGAGTATGTCGTGGTGCTCTTGAACACGAAGAGCTGAAGGTGTGTGATATACGCAGAGAACGTATATATAAATGTACAGTAATACATACTTCATTTTGGAAATATGAAATTTCTTGTGTTAGTATATGTGTTCATATAATTTTGTGTGTGAGTCCTACAGATGTACACTTTGATGATTTCAAACAATGCTGCCACTGCTTGCATTGTAGGTGCCTTCTTCACCTTTGTATCTGAAGAACTACAGATAAGTAGCTTCAATCACATTGTCTTCTCCTCCTTCAGTATTTCGTGTTCTCTGCTGGACAGAATCATAGAATGATTAGAGTTGGAAGGGACCTTAAAAGATCATTTAGATTCAACCCTCCTGCCATGGGCAGGGACACCTTCCATTAGACCAGGTTGCTCAAAGCTCTATCCAGCCTGGCCTTCAACACTTCCAGGGATGGAGCATCCATAACTTCTCTGGGCAACCTGTTCCAGTGTCTCAACACCCTCACAGTAAAGAATTTCTTCCTAATATCTAATCTAAATCTACCTTCTTTCAGTTTGAAACCGTTACCCCTCGTCCTATCACTACACTTCCTGATGAACAGTCTCTCCCCATCTTTCCTATAGATCTCCTTTAAGTACTGGAAGGGCTGCCTTACCCTCAGGATTTACCATCTCCTTAGTGGTCCTATTCTTGCCTTCATGGGCTGTTCTATCACAAAATCCCTTTTTAGCACTTCTGTCTCTTTTGGCTCTGTCCCATAGAACATCTAAAGGAAATATTCCCTGAACAGCTTCTCGTCTTCCTTTCATCCTGGAGTTGGTTTGTTGTTTTTTTTCCTTCTGATCAGTGTTTGTGTGGGACAGAGCCCCTGCTGTCCATATTGTTTCTGGGCACTTAGATGGCGCACTTTCCTGTGCTCCTGAGAGCTGCCTGCTAGGAAGCCACAGCTCCATCAGAGGCTGGGAACTTGCAAGGAGCTTCACGTGTCTGTTGTTTCATTGGACCCATATGAGAAACCACCTACCCAGTACCGGGAATTTAAAATTAATAGAGCCTTCTCATGGCTGCTGCTTCAGCTGGAAAAGATGATACAGAAAGGATCTTGTGGAAAATCTCTCATATCCCATGTTACAAGAAGATTTAGGTATATCCTCAAGTTTCTGTAAAAGTTAGTTTTAGATTTTCAATGTAACCAAATAATTTATCTTCTGGTTTTCCTCCCAAAGCCCGTGTTTTATTGTGTACCATGCCAGATTTCACACTCCCTATGCGAAAAGGTTTTTGTGGTTCAGTGCAGAGAAAAATGAATAGTTTTCATTATCAATCCTGTCCTGATAAAGGCAGCCTTCATCTGTTTCAGACTCTTCTAACTATATTAAGACTAGCTATCAAATAACAAGGAACGTATTAAAGCCCTGCTCCTTTAAGGCTCAGATAGTCTCTGCTGGTTCCCTAGAAACTACAGCAGTTCTTTGGGTGTTTTTTCAGGTATTCCTGAAAAATGCATTAATTTCCTTTACCTATTGATACAGAGTTGTAGAAAGGATTGTTAGTCTCCTCTCCTACCTCTTCAAATAAGAGTACTTTTCTGTCTTGAAGCTCAATATAGAATACCTTTCAGTCACATAGATGAGAGTCTGCGTGGGCAATTGCTTGGGGAATAAATTTAATTTATGCTGAAATGCATATGTGCCTCTGAAGTAAATTTGCATATAGTTGCAGTGATCCTCGTTCTGAGACCCCCATCCCACCCCAATCCCAATTGACGGAAGCAATAGAGATTCAAAATTCTGAAGGCTAGTTTAAACAACAACAACAAAACCAAAACAAAACAAAAAAATCCCCACCAAAAAACCACAACAAAACCAACCAACCAGCCCTGCTGAAGTGCAGCTAAAGTAAACAAAGTACAGTCACACCTAAAGGAATGCTTATTCCAAGAAAATCTGATGCCGGGCATTTAGCAAATATGGAGCTTAGGCAGAATCTGTGTAGGCAAAATGCGTTGTCAAGATCTATCCCTCTATGAGTATAATCTTCGATCACATTCCTTAAGAACAGGAGACAGTCTGGCAAATTAAGAGGAAATGTGTTGACCATAGCTGGTAGATGATGACTGGGATTAATCAAAGTCTTGGTATGGTGAAATTCATATGTCTTCCTTATAGTCCTATTTGCTCCTCAAATAACCTCATGTATTTTTTTATTTTTGCAGTGATGTTAGTATCTTGGACAAAGTTCAGCAAAAGAGCTATATTAGTTTTAAATTTTCCCAGTAGTTCCTTACATCATATTATGACTCCAAAATAACTAAATATTGTCATCATGTTTGGTGTATGCTTTTGATTTCAATTCCCAAGTTGTGTAACGCTTTCAAAATCATTCAAGCCTGACTCAAACTCCTAGAACAACTGTAATACTAAAAATTGGAAGTAGGACTGGTCAGCGCTTACATAAATAAAAATGCTGTTCACCTCTATAGTTGGAAGGATGATTTTATAATTACTGAAGCTAAGGAGTATGGTCAGTAGCAAATGATGATCTTCAGTTGGAAAGGAGCATCTAAGAGAAGATTGTTCAAGTGTGTTTAATGTAGGTTGGCAGATGGGCAGCTTCAAATATCTTCAAGAAAATGTTGAATTGAACACATATAAGGATTTATTTAAATCACAGAAGATCAGATAGATGCAGGAAAATAAAATGTGAAGTGCATTTGGGTTTCCCCGTCATTTAGAAAGTAAAGATTTAAGCTTGACTGTAAGAGGGCATTGAAGCAGTCACGAAGGAAAGCGAGTCTGGCATGAATGCATTTAATCAGATGTAGAGTCAAGGTAATGATGAATAATGACTAAATGCATTTGTAAACAGGTGCAAAACATTTTTTTCCCCTGCCTGGAGAGTTGCCACTGTTATGTGATAGCTTAATATTTCAGCTAGAACTACAGCTGGAAAGGCAATTGTATTGAATGATTTTCATTATCCATTCCACGCTGCTGAAATGAACGTAGCCATGTAAAATAATACTAAAACAAGCTCATCAAATAGACTTTGCAAAAAGCTTTACAAAATTGATTTTTTTTTTTAATTTTTTTTTTGTAAATGAGCGTACATTTGTGGAAACCCTTCAGAAGGCCTCTGTGCTGCTGATGGAGTTGTCAGGTAATTTTTTTAAACCTGTATAAAGTCCTGAGCTACAGCTACAAAAGGCCTTTCCCCTGCACTGGTCGCTACTGCTGCTCTCTGACGTGGCAAGCGGCCTATGGAAATGGACCGCTCACTTGGACAGTCGGATATCAGCTCATGATAACATTGATTCCCAGTATTACTGTTGTAGCACCAGCACTCAGTTGTAGATGCTGCATAAATATGCAGCAGAACTGCAATCCCTCATCTAGGACAATTAGTGACAGTTGCTAGACTAATGCTAATCAGAAAATTAGCAGCAATTTGTTTTCAAACCGCATTTCTCGAATTCAGTAGGAGTATGCTACAGGTGCCTGGAAACGTTCGCTTTTAATGCAATCATAACGCTGACTTATCTTTTTGCTGCCACTGCCTTATATTCAGAGCATCTGTTTTTGTGCATCTAACATCTGTATGTTTTATAAAAACATGCACAGCAAAGATTGTAATATTCCTGAGGCTAGAAGGACAGCAAGAAAACAAAAGCATCGCTAACTAACTGAAGATAATTACTTTTAATTCAGTATAACATGCATAAACAAACTTGAATGGGACCACTTGATTTAAAAGTCTAAATAGAGAGAGTTCTTAATGATAAATATTTCTTCTAGTCTTGGACTTTTGGACTTGGGAAATATATTAATGTGCCAGTACTAAATATATAATGTGGTTTAGCTTTCCGCCAATGTTTTTCGTTTCCCCGCTGTTTCTAAACGTTTGGTTTAACATCTACCAATGTGAAAATATGAAATGTAAACTAGTCTTGTTGCCTTGTTTCTGAACTGTATTTCAGCTTGAATAGTATAATTTCAATACAGAGAAAGCAAGATACCAAAACAGACAGTACTAACAAAATATCCAGGTATTTAGAAAGCTGTAGTTAATTTTGTAAAGACTAATTTGTCCAAAAATCTTATGTTAATAATAGATATAATTTATTACATTGGAAATCCGTTCTTTATTTTAAATTGGATTACCGTTGGATTCAGAAGGGTGATAACCACTGCTGAAGTGTATCGGATTATCCGTGGCCCATAGGGGAACTGTGCAGTATGGAAAAGCAGGTGTCTCCTTTCACTCGGAAGGCTTTCCATTTCAGGGACAGGATTCAGAGTAACACATGGATGCCTGCAGGATCTTAAAAACCTCTACTTCCTGGTACTCTGCGCCCTTTTCCAACAAACTTTTGGCAAGATGAGGCAAAACCATGTTTATTCTGGTTTTGTGCTTGCATAGCAGAACTGCTATCTCTGTCAAGTAATTTTCTTTTGGAAGACTGCGGCTTTTTTGGTGGTAGCTTTAAAACTTTAAAAACTCATTTTGTTTTGGTTTTACTGTCACTTCTTTGTTAAAGCACAGGGTGTAGTGATAAAACCATGCAAATTTCTTCTAAGTTCACCATATTTAAATTATTTGAGTAATTTCTGTACCTATCCATTCCGTGAAGCCTGGGAAGTATCATAGTGCTGGTGGCCTCATGGGGGAAGCTCTAGGGGTCTCTCAGTTTCCCTGCACTGCCCAGAACAGAGGAGTTCCCTCGGTCGTGGCTCTCCCAGAGCAACCATGGTAGATAGTAAACGAAGAAAAGTAAAAGCAGCAGATCACTGTTGAGAGTCTATTGGAGCTCAACATAAAACAAATTGTGGGTGTCTTTCTGGAAAGGCAAGGATTACCCAACACGAGTTAAGGTCTTGGAGGAAGGCAAAGAAGCTGGCAACAGTGCAAAAAAAAATAATACATTGGGTTGTGTGACTCCTCTTTGTGTTGGTTGTGGGGATGATGATGATGTGTTATCTGTTCTTGTCTCATCAAGGAGTGATTCTTATTTTCTAGATATTTTTCCCCTTTCTTCTGTATGTTTCATTTGAGAGTAATTCTTCCAGAATTAAAGTGCATTTTGTCCTAGAAACAAGCACCCGCCTGCAGAGGTCATTCTGGAACAGCCCTTCAGTAATGTTTTATTCTGAAGGAGTGTTTGCAATTTGTTGTCTTCACAGGTATCACTAAATATCTGCTATTAGTAAACCACTTGCGACAATGTTCTTGAAGCAGTGGGGCTTTTTTTTATCACTTGGTAGTTTTTTAGCTCTAGGGATGGAAATTAAATTTCCAATTGAATATAGGATAGTGATCACTTGGTGACAAACAGCTTCAGAAAAACGGACAGGTTGTAAAATGTTTGGCACTCCATGCTATGAGATTAGGTGTTGACAGCATTCCTTCGGGGTGAAGTCTTGCGGAAAACACCCTGGCAGGTTTTTATCTAAATCACAAAGGAGCATTTGGAGTCAGTGAAAAATCCTGGGGGAATCTTTGCTGGTATGCTCGCAGTAGATGTATTGGCTCAAGGTGAAGTATTGGGCTTGCCCCAGTCGTGACTTAGTTCAGATTACTTGATTTGAAATTGGGCTTCCACAGATGGGATCCCCATTGCATGCTGATACATTGTCCCTACAGGATAGGTACAATATTGTAAACTATATTGATGCGGAGGGAGGAGGAAAAAAAAAAGAAGAAATGTTTTAGACAGTGTGTTGCAGTTTCCTACTGCCCTTGGAGCCAATTCACCTTCTGGAATAGTACTTTCAAAAGCAAACATTGTATTTCCATTATTGGTGTATCCTCACCGAAATGCTTAAGATATTTTAAATTTCTCATTCAGGTCTATGGTAGGGAATTTATTTTTTGTCGAAGTCATGTAGGATACTTCTGCTATAGTAATGTGTACATTCGGTAGCGAACCTGAATTAGTCAAGAAGTATAGAGCTCTAGTCAAAGCTAGCAAATCTTAAATATGCTGTAGAATGCACGTTAAAAGGTGGACAACCTAGTTTTCATCATTTTGCAATATCATTAATGCATCATGGTATTGCAGATATATTCCCGAGATGTTTAAGTCACTGTGCAGTATTTTACAACTTCTTTGCTCTGGAATTTTCATGTATGCACACATCCTGACTATCATACAGGCTTTAGGAGCTGTACGTTCTTCTTGATGGTTGTTTGTTTTTTTTAGTACCAGTATTACAATGCATTCTGGAAGGATGTCCTCCACTGTCTTGAAGATAAGAAAGCTCGCTAGTTTCTGTGTTTTGCTGACGCTGCTTAAGTGTTCTCAAATCTGTTCACAGGAACTTTTCTCAATATTCCTTTATATTGCTGCTTCATTTTCCCATGTATCAGCAGGAATGGGAATGTTTTGGGATATAGTTAATTAGGATAAAATCTTCTGCATACACAAATACTTTTTTCAGTTTTAGGAGTGGTTTCTGGCTTGCCTGTTGCAGGGCAAAAGGAGATAGAGTTGTCCTGGGAAACCTCCTGAGTGTATTGCCAGAAACTGCAGCTAGATGAGAGGCTGTTTGTCTCCCTCCAGAGTGTCACAGTCACCCCAAAAGATCATGTCACCCAAAAAATTGAAGTCTACAGCATGTATTAGCTTTTAACATACCTTTCGCCATCCTATGGTCATGATAGTGTCAAATGTTTATATAATTTACTTGTGAAGGTAGACTTTTGCATAGTTTGTTTTAAAAGTTAGGTGGGAATCAAAGTGTGAATTCAAGTAAGACAAAGGATGCTGCTTCTAATTTTTTAGTGCTACTGATGGAGTTAAGAACATCTGCCACAGCCAGAGGTATATTTCCAGACCTCAGCATTTCATGCAGGGTGTTCTCATAAGAGGAATGGAAAATCTTCAAAAAGACTATTTCAGTGACTGTGCTGTTGCTGTAGGATTGTCGTGATTTCATTTGGGGATTTTCAGTTGGAAAGAGCAGCTCTTTTACGTTTAATTTCTTCATTAAGATTATTTTCATTAGTGCCATCTTGTGATGATGGTACGTATTTGTATCTACGTGACATATTTAGAAAGGATGGACTTTCTAAATAAGTAGTTTACAAATATTCTATATATGAATCAAAACCTAGCTATCTACTGTTTTCAGTTTTCATCAGGGGAATTATTAGATTAATTGCCGGTAAAGATAATAATATTGTTAATTAATTTGAATTATTTGAAATCACACCTCTGTTTCTTTGTTCAGTGCTTCATGTGGCTCTACTGTCACTGGTACAAATGATGAAGTCTGCTTTTAGCATCTGGCAATAGTCTGGAGTTTTTGAACAGTGGCACAGAAGATTAGAGGGTGTCCCTTTGGGCAGGGTGCATGTGTAACCCGCCCTGTGGCAATGGGAGTTCATGCTCACGACGATATGAAAAGTATATCCTTGAAATATGCAACTAGTTATGTTTATGATTCAGGAGTAATCATTCTACTAATATGATATACTGATTTAGTGCAGCTGTGAGTTGTGAGTGACAAATCTACATTATCAACGTTTTTTTACAATACTTACTTCAACTCTAAAATGAGTCTTTCTAATTACTTGTGTAGCACCGTTCAGGGTAATGGGAACACAAATCCATTATTTTTTCCATTCTTAGAGCAAGCCCTGCACTGATGAGTGGGGCTCTGCATTAGCTGGGAAAAAATTCTGCAGTTCTCGAGGGGTGCTTGGTCAACAATCTCAGAATGGGGTCACTTAGTGCATTTAACAACACAAGAGTAAAACTGACAGAATTTTGCACTCTAAGGAAAATTTAATGTAAATTGTAGCTTGCTCTGTGTTGAACTCCTAAGCAGGAATGAGACTATGGAATGATGCTAATGTTTAAGTTTCATGCTGAAGCCACTTCCCCACCCAGAGGTTTATGTGCAGTCAGACTTCCCTCTAATCCCAAATATGTGGCATATAAAAAAAACATTAAAAATATCCAACTAGAAATTTCAACTTCAAACAGCCAAATTCCACTATCTTATTAACAGCAAGAATGAGTGAAGGTTCATTTTTTTTTTGTTAACAGGTGTACCTAAGTCAAAGGAAAGCTTGGTAAGAATGGGTATACGAAGAACTCAAACCGGAAATTTAGATGCCTGGTTTCTGAATAGCAGGTCAAATAAATGTGTGTTTTCTTCCAATTGCTTATGTAGCTTTCTTGGTATTCCCAACTGAATTGCTGGGATGAAATACGTTTATTTGTAGTAATCTCTGTAGTGCACTAAGGCAAGCCACTGTAATGGCAATATTATCTTACGTTCTTTCCACATGTATAGAATAAAAATTACTTGAGTATTTTAGCACAACTGAAATCTGGAATTTAATGCTTTCATCTCACTTATGCAATAATGGTCATGAAATTCAGATTCCAGTCTGTGATTTTGTCATTGAGTCCAAGGAGGCTTTATTCATTGTTTTATTCTTTACTTAAATACCACCATCTGGACAGACAAAAGAAGGAATCTTTCTGTGGCTTTTTTTTTTTTTATAACAATGCCAATAACTCTTCCAGTTAGTCATGCTGGCCAAGTATTATTGAAAAAGTTCAAATATTAGAAAATAAAAAAAATTTAAATCATTAAAGAACATAATTAGACTGAAAAAATTGGAAATGAAAAATCAAGAGAGTTTCAAATTTATTTATTTTTTTTTTTACAAAAAAAGCAGAACATTCTTTACTGTCCAAAGCCCACGTAGCTCATGAGTGGGGGGCTTGTTGGAAGTCTCATGACCTAGACCACCGATGAATGGTGAGAAAAAAAGTTTAAAATAGACTCAAAGGATAAAAATAGTACTCCTAGTCCTACCTGGTAAATGAGTTTGTACCATTCTCTCCTTGCCCCATGTAATATATAATTGCTTATTCCACATTAGATAGTAGTGCTTTAATAGAATTATCCCATAGCTTGAGAGTGCATTCATCCAGGAGAAAAGAAACACAGAATTTAGAAGGCTTCCCATATGTTTAAAAAAACCACACACACCCCCTGCCCCAAAAGACAAACAAAACACAAAATGAAAACCCAACAAATAACAGCAACAAAAAAACCCAAACGCCAAAACCAACAGCAGCACAACACGGTTAAGTAAAAGGGAAGGAGGGCCAAAAGAATTTTGTGTCATGAAGTTGTGCCTTTGTAGGACAGATTTGGTGTTAGGGTAACAAGTCTTAGGCAGTTGGGGATCCTGACTCAGAAATGTAGGTGCTTGTGAGTTAGACTTAAAAACCTGAAATGTCTATTTTGAATTTACTTTTAAAATGTTGTCAGATTTTCAAGGTTTGGGTTGAATAGGGGATTTTCAGGGATGTCTTTTGGAAAATACTGATCCACTGTATCGCTCTCCTGTAAATTACAGTAGAGAGAGAATATGAATGCCAGGAGACTTTCGAAGATGCTGACCCATGAGTATGTCACCTTCTCAAGTCCCAGACGAAAAGTTACCAAGTTACTTATTCTCCAGAAGATCATCCTGTTTGAGATAAGTATTTGCCTGATTTTAGAGAAACAATAATTTTTGGTGTAAGGTGGAGATCCGTTGTGATGAATTTATTATACTTTTTCACATGAACTTCTGCATATTTTCTGTAGGATATTTGAAAATGTACATTTTGTGTAGAATGTAAAATGTTTTACTGTGTTGAATACCAGAAGTTAAAACCGAGATGCCTCAGCGCAGTAGGAGGACCAGTGGAACAGGGGCTTCTCAGATCCAGTAAACACATATTTTTCTGCTGCCATTTCAGTAACGACCAAAAATATTGTCAATTCAAGGTATCTGACTCTTGTTTCCATGAACACAATCTTGATTTTTGCCAGAGTTTCACAAGCTTTTTGGAAAGCAAGGGTTGATGAAGTTGTGCTTTGCTTTGGGTTTTAGTATGGGGTTTGTTTGGGTTTTTTGGTTTGTTTGGTTTTTTTCTCCTTTGTTACAATAAGTATTTGGCTTTTATAGAAGAAAATTTGGCCTTGGCTATGGGTGCCTACATATCTTCAGTAACTCTGGAAACATTTACTGAAATTCTGTTAAGTGAAGTGTGTGTAATGTTAGTATTTTTACAGACTGAATGTGGAATAAAGGTCTGATAGTGGTGAAGGTTATAGAGACGGTACAGTGAAGTGCAAGAGGTGCTTTCATGGACTGATAACTGCCTCGTTTGGCTTTCTGTTATTGTCATGTCATACTTGCATGGATGGCTGGGAACTGCTCTGTACATGAGAACTTGATGGTTTGGCTCAAGAAAGGGTCATTCTTGAAATAATTCCCTTTATCCTGATCTGTTTCTATTTCAGTTTTCCATCTTCACGCTTGTTTCCATTTGTTTAGCACTCTTGAACAGGTGAAGCAGATAGAAAACAATACTCTGAAAGAAAAGGTTTTACATCATTTCACCAACTTGAAACATCAGTTCTGCCTCCTTGAGTTTGCAAAAAGGACTCAGAAATGTTTCTGCTAAAGGAACACCTGTCACAATATTGAGTCAGCTTTTCTAATTATGTTGTCTTCCTTTCTGCTGTCTGCACTGGTAGTAGCAACTCTTTCCCCACATCAGGCGGGACCATTCCTGGGTTGTGCGGAGGTTGTCCTTGGGCATCAGTGAGTTCTCCTTGGCCCCTTTGCCTCTCAGAGCAGCTTTCCACCTGCCGACTGCTGGAACTGGTATTTTGCCAGCTTCCTGTCCCTTGCCCTGTCATCTTATAGTCACTACAACAGTTACCCTCAGTCATCAAGTCCCTATCCAGGTGTGAGAGGCACAGCCAGTGGAAAAATCTCTCTCATGCAGCCCATCCCACACCCGTCTCCAACATCCTCCAGAAATCTCTAGGATTGCTGGCGCCCTGCTGTGATGCCCTTCCAGCAGGTGCTGAGGTGGTTAAAGTCCCTATGTTAACCTGTGACCTTGAAGTTCCATCTTGTTCCTTAAAGGAGGCTTCCTCATTTTGTGGTGAGATGTTCCATAACAGACACCCACCATGATGTCTCACTTCTTGAGACGCATCTCTTTGACCCCAATGGCTCTGCAAATACTTGGAGAATCTTAATTCCTTCTGCATGTTTCCCACTATGTGTGATGTCTTGTATGGCCACTAGAGATAGACCTGATGGTTTTGCAGCTTGCTTGGAGGCAGTACCACCTCTCTGTCCATGTGTACATCCTCTGTTCCTCCACTCACCCAGGGGCTCGGACTCCACCCCTCAAATAACTTGTTTAAAACTCTGCTCACTGCTTTGCCAGCCTGCTGGCAAAGATGCTCTTGGCCACTTTATCAGATAGATTCCACCTCTCCCCAGCAGTGCTGACCCTCAAAGAGGGTCCTGTCATCACAAAAACCAAAGCCCTGCCTCTAACCAACCATGCAGCCAGCTGCTGAGCCTCAGTAATACGAAAGGAGGCATTTACAGCACTCTTGCTACTTCGCTCTGTCAGAAGAGAGTCTTGTTCTACCTATGTAAGCCTCATACAAGTGCAATTGTCTTTAACTGTTTAAATGAAACTTTAATAGTTTTTCTCATAAACCATGTATCAGTTGGTGTCACTTATAGAACCATGCAGAAACTATGTAGGTCCAGTATGTATGGGGAGGTCAGGTCCTTGTTTGCACCTGGTGGCACATTCGGGAGTGAAGCTGGCTCTTGAGACCTGGCTTTCTTGCTCCTAAAGTACCAACCACATTGTCTTGCCTTTGGTATGTGCCTTGTACAACGGGGGTAGTTTTGTGGAAGAGTGGAAAGAGCAAACCATAATGCTTGTGATGTTTTAGATCAGCCCAAGCTGATTCAACCCCACCAGCTCTAGGGAGAGAAGCTCAAGTGCTTGGTCCTGGTCAGCTGACTTTTGGCTGCTGCATCTTGACTATTGCTCTTGCACCAAGTGGCTTAGCTCAGATACGTCTATATTGTCTATAAACTCTATTTACAAGAACCTTAAAATTTTTAGTGTGAAAATACAGTATCAGGTACAGTTGGAAGAGCTCAATCTCAACGGACACAGCATCCCACCCTCCTGTCATTGCAATGGGTAGGATGTAATATGGATAACTTACAAACTGTGGTATAAGCAAGCTGTGGGTGTACTGGAGACGTTGGTGTTTGCTGTAAACTGGTGGAGAAGATGTTGCTAAATCTCTGAGTGAGATCCATGGCAACGCTGCCAAGGAACAATTGGCTTCTGAACCAGAATTAGGGTCCGTGGGAGCGGATCTGGAAACGCCTCGCGAAGGCTGCATGGCCAAAACCGAGTAATCGCATTTTGTTGTAACTAAGCTCCTTCTTAATCACAGTTGAGAGAAATTTGTGGAACCAATTTTTGGTTCTTTTTCAGCTGAAGATCTGAAGTTGATCCATATCTAATCCAAACAACAGATACCGAGGACTGCGTTGTGCCTTCTGTAGGCATAATTTGTTTTGAGATCCGCTCTGAAACGGAAAAAAAGAAACAGGACTGTCATATGTGATTATGTGGTAGGAATAATTAATGCAGATCTAGTCAAATGAGATCTTGTGCAATTGAGGTGGGAGATTTAATGAAGTGGGCAGTCATGGATAGCTACCGAATTCTGAAGCATTCCTAAAGGCCAGTGGTCTTAATGCAAGTACATAGATGAAAGTAAGGTAATAGGAGTGTCGCTGTCACCGTAAGAATATGGTGGAAAGAGGCAGAGGTCTGTGTGGGATCTGTTACTAGACCGATACCTTGCTGCCTAAAACTGGTGCTCCAAAATAAGAACCAGTAGAAAGTAATTCACTGGTGCTTATTACATAAAATGAAATATGTAAGAACATATAAGAAAAAAGTAACAAGTAAATCTCTCATTCACCAGTGGTTATGATGGAAAATGTCTTTTACTGAAAAATACCTTCCTCTCCCAATGTGCCTAAGACTGCTATTTTTAAATAAGTAAATTAATCCCTTCAGAAGTTTTCAATATGGGTAAAGCACTATACATCTAGGGGGTTTCTCTGAATACATTTTTCCCTGGAATCTGAAAATGTGTATGTACTTTTTAAGCTTTACTATGAATGTTTTTATGAACAAAGAAGGAACTTAAAAAAACAACAAACAAACAACAGAACAAAACACAAGGAACCAGATAGTTTTAATAGCAGACAACATTTTTGACAAGAAACCTAAGATGATAGTAAGCCCAAAGATGACTATCATTTTGTGGCAATTAAAGCTTGAGTCTAGATCTGAATTGGTTGATAAGGAAAGTTGAGGCAGTTGTTTAGGAACAAGGACAAGATGCTCTTAGAAATCAGAAGAGAAATCTGTGAGGTTGCTTTAATAACATTTCCAGTTTTGAGAAGATATTGGAAATCGGAAAGAAAAAGACATCAGTACAAAAGAGTAGATTAATAGATGAGTAATCAACAAGTTATATATGAAAGCTAACAAAAAAGAAAAAAAAAAGGTGAGGCAATTAGAATGAGAATATTTCAGACATAACACGGTGACCTCAAAAAGGAATATTTTGGGCAGCTGCATATTCTGTCTTCCTAGGAAAACAGCATCACTATACAGGCAGTGTTCTGTCTTGAAGGGGTGCCTTTCCTCCAGAGAAGGCAGAAAAAACCCAACACACTAAAACCAGATTAAACAAATTTGATTAGTTTGATTTATCAAGTTTTTGGCAACTATTGATATATGGAGTTATGAGGACTCAAATCCATGACATCTGACTGCACTTAAGCGTAGAAAATTCTGATGCTGTGGCTGTATATTGTGATGTGACTTTAGAGGAACATTGGGGAGAAGCCCCATTTTAATGTGTTCTTTGAGTAATTCCTGTCTAGAGGGGAAAATACTCAGTTCTGGTAAGGTTATGCTGCTGTTGGTTGGAGTAATCTGTGCTCTTTGGTGCCTCTGGACGTACAGTGATGGTTACTGGAATCTGATGGGATTTGTTGTTCCATGCTGGGATGGGACAGCAGCCTCAGGCCAACTGGGGAGGTCATTCTCCCCTCTACTCTGCACTGGTGAGGCCCCAACTGGAATACTGCATCCATTTCTGGGCTCTCCAGTTCAAGAGAGACAGGGAACTACTGGAGAGAGTCCAACGTAGGGAAACCAAGATGATTAAGGGATTAGAGCACCTCCCTTAACAAGGAAAGGCTGAGAGAGCTGGGGCTCTTTAGCCTGGAGAAGAGAAGGCTGAGGGGAGACCTTATCTATGTTTACAAGTTCCTAAAGGGTGGGTTGAAGGATGATGGAGCCGGACTCTTCTCAGTGGTTCCCAGTGACAGGACGAGGGGCAACGGGCACAAGCTGGAACATGGGAAGTTCCATTCAAATATGAGGAAGAACTTCTTTACAGTGAGGGTAACAGAGCACTGGAACAGGCTGCCAAGAGAGGTCTCCTCCTCTGGAGACCTTTAAGACCCACCTGGATGCAGTCCTAAACGATGTGCTCTGGGCAATCCTGCTTAGCAGGGGCATTGAACTAGATGATCTCTAGAGGTCCCTTCCAACTCTGTCAAATCTGTGAATCCGTGAATATTGTGGCAGGGGTCACCTATAGCAGTGAAGCACCAGGCTTATTTTTTATTTTCCCTGGACTAGCACCTAGGCTGTGCTATCCCACGGGGCAGCAGCGTACAGTAGGCAGCTGAGCTCAGCCCAAAGGCATGTGTTTGACGTGCCTCCCGCTCCTCCGCTGCTGCGACCACCTGGCGCCGCGAAGCTGCAACCTGATTCTATAATGCGTGACAGCCAGGTGTTCAGTTTTGCCGTTTCATATGTCAGCTTTACCAAGCTGGCCGAATAACAACATGAAAAGCGATGACAAAAATGCTAGCAGGAGGGAGGATCGCTGTTTGACTCAAATCAGAGTAAACCTCTCAGGTGCAGATGCTGAAGCATAAAAGAAAATCTTTGCTCTGCGTGCTGTTCTATGGGATGCTTAAGGGAGAGCCTTGTTCCAGGGTGCTTTATGGCGTTCGAATTTGCAGTGCTATCTGCCTAATACTATTCCTTGGTTGGGAAGGTAATTGCTCCTCTCCTCGGTGAAAAACTAACGAGTTAAAGAAAAATCTTGACTGTATTTCTGCAGGAGGAGTTTATTAATTGAATAATCTTAACTGCAAGATACCAGCAATTATATTTTGGATTGCTGCATATCCAGATTATGATGCAACAGATTACGATTAAGTTAGATTTGCTTTAAAACATCTTTTAATCTTGGCAAAGAACAAACTATTTCAGTTTAAGCGTTTTTGTGGTAGAGAAAGTCAAAGTTTAGCAAATGCCTCCAGTGTATCATCCTTGATTTGGAAAGATAAAAACTGTCTTGCTTACATCCCGTCAAATTATTTAACTCCTTTAAATTTCAGGGGATTTATATTATGCACAGTTCCTTGAAATACATAGAAGCAGACCGTCCTTTACACATGACTGGTTAACAAAACGCATGCCTTGTCTGAGTTTTGTGGAAGCTCTCCACCAAGTAATGCCTCTGTAATGCTTTCCAGGGTACTCTTCCCATACCATTGTCATCTTTAAGGACTCTTGTCAATTTTACTGGTGAAACATGGAACATAAGGTGCATTTCCTGCCAAAACTGAGCATTATTATGCTTTCCTGCCTAACCAGATCTCACCCAAAGGTCCTACAGCATTCATCAGGAGTAATAGGAAAGATAGTGCTGGGCCAGGGCTTGTCCCTCTGCCTTTACACAAACAGGATTTATTTGAGCTGAATCCTTTGAGCTCTTGAGGAGGGATTGGCTTTACTTTTACAGATTCAAGGTAGTATGATTAATACAGTGGAAAAGCAACAGGTTTGACATTAAACTTACATATTGACTTGTAAGTGAAAGACATTTTTATAGGAGAAAAGGTAATAGCTTTTCGGGTCAGTGGTTACTTGGATGCATAATTAGACTTAGAGCACAAATAGCCTCTAGGTTAAGAACTGATGCATCACAAGTTGCCTTGTGGACACTAAGCTATTTTATTTTCTCTGGAAACTACTATTTTGAAAGCATGCCTAGTGTGAATTTTGTCCAATTTTGAAGAAAAGGAGTCTTTTTTTCCTGCAGCTTCAGAAAGCTTTAACAGTTGAGGCTGGTGAAAGTCAGCCAGATTAGCACCCAAAGTGCTGTAAAGATCATTGCTGATCTTGTCACCTCATCTGCAGAGAGATTCAAGGCTTCTTGTCATCTGTACTGAAAAACAGACAGCAGAATATCCACTGTAATAGTTCTTCATACCTCAATTCACCCTGTCCAGCTATCCAGGAGAATGATTCTGCTTTATTTATCAATACCCCCAGTAATTAATTGCAGTAGTTAACTGTTGAATGAACTGTACGTTTGCACTTCTCCATTCCTTTTTTTTCCACAAGATTGTTCCAGCAGATGCTGTCACTACCACTTATTTGGTGATTATTTAGAAATGGCCAAGAGTGAACAGAGCTGTACTTCTTGCCTGTTCAAATTCCCAAGTTGGCCTGTAGCCCTAACTTCTTCCTTTGGATGATGTCAGGGTTTTTATAAACTAAAGATAAGAACGAATTGGCTCTTTAGTGTTTCCAGAGTTTGTTAACATCTTATTTTTATGGATTCAAACATGCTACACGTGCATTTCAAGGGAGAGTTACAGTCTCAGTGCCTGCAGGGGAAGATTGCATAGAGAAGCAGATGCGGTCGCGTTAGTGATTTACCGAGTGGTTCTTTGCCATGTGTCTTGGCATTAAATCAATGTATAGATAGATACTTGCAATGTTAAGAGACGTAGTGTTGCTGTAGGTAACATTGTTGGGATGAAGCTAAAGTGCGAGCACACAGCTGACTTGGATAATTTAAAACAGATAACTATGGTTCTTTGTGACGTTTTTGCTGAAATACGTAGGTACAGTGTTATTTTGAAATAAACCTGTCACATAAGTTTAGTGTCTTCCATAAGGGATCTCTTAACTTTTTAAATTATTGTTGACTAAATTTGTAAGTGGAGGTGGGATCATTTGATTAAGTTTGTCCAGTACTTCACATTATAGTACCCTGCTTTGTCTTGCTGTAACTTTAACAAAACGTAACTGCCTGGACTGAACTGTCCAAGCTTAGTCTCAGGCTGATTTCTTTTCTAAGACATTTAGCCAAAAGAGCTCGGTCTCATCCAAGAATGAGTCAATTCAATAATCTCCTTGATTAAAAAAGAAACCACCCAAAAAAACCCTACAAAAAAGCCCCAAAACACCAATGAACAACCACAACCCCCAAACTTAGACTCTGCAGAATCGAGGAAAGCTACCTAAAACTGTGACTGGATTTGGCCTTTAGTCGTTCCTTTGAAATCTGCTCATAATTAACAAAAGAGTACATCTGTGAAAAATTGCAGTTCACATATGCTTAGTGGTGATGACTCCTGTGTCAGCTGCGAAATTCCCCAAAGGCCCCATTTGAGCATATTGCAGGATTCTCCCCCAAACGGCAGCTTTCAGCAGAAGCAGGATGCGTTGGAGCTGGTTTAACGGGCAGGGGGGCAACACTGCAAGGGGGGCTGTGGGGCAGAGCGTGGAGCGTGCAGTGAGCTGGGGATGGACGTGGACTGGGGTGGGGTGGCATGGGATGGGGGAAGTGATGGTGCCTCTGTCC
>VXAK01026488.1:193-20455 GCA_013399435.1 Arenaria interpres
TGCATGATATTCATCTGTGCTTATTGGTTCAAGTGAAATCAGCATTTTTTTTAAAATATGAATAACGTAAGTCTTTAAAACAGGCCAGTGCATTAGTTATGTGTGTATCTACAAAGTCAGATCATAAAAATATGGGTCATCGAATACATGGCTGAGATGGTTGTCACATTTGATGGAATGTGTAAATCCAGTGTTAAAAATGATGTCTGCTTATTTGTTTCATGGGATTTAAAAAAGCTTCATAGACTTGGAGCACACAATGCTGATCAGATTTATTCCTATTATAACTTCTTCATTTTATTTTTAATGTGTGTACCCCTTTCAAGAAACAGAAATACCTGGAAACTTCAGTCATACAATGCAAATAATTTCTCTTCAGAGAAGTATATTATTTAGGGTATACACAAAGCTTACAGGATGTTTCAAATTTCTGTCCAACAAAGCTCTAGGAGAAAAAACAGCTTAAACTCATCCTTCTCATGGAAGCAGGAAATAAATATTTCTAAGATTCTGATTATCCCTCTGTGCTGCATGTCATATCTTCTGTACATTAAGAAGATAGAGATGAAATCTTGGAATTTCCAGCTTGTGTTTAATGGCCCAGCCAGCATATGTATATAATACAAAATAATCATAATAGAACAAGGGTAAAAACTCCAGCAATTTTGGCAGATCTCAGTCTAGCTTGTGAGTAGTAAAGTTTACATATTTTAAATCTTCAGCTGTGCAAATCTGTTTTGCAATGTTTGTGTTATCTGTCATGCTGCTGAAGATGGTGGTGAATTCCTTTAATTCTCCACTAGTTCAATTTTCTAATTCTTTATCAGACCAGTATATATTCAATGCATTACAGTCTTATGACTGGCCAATGGGCAGTGGTAAAAAGAATGGAATCTATAGTGCCCTTGATGAAGGGCTGCTGGGATTGTGCAGTCCTGGTGAAGAACCGGTTAGTTTCTGACATATTCAATTCCTCTTTTTCCTGATTTCTACATAAAGCAGTTGAGTTTGAACATTTTATGTGAAGCAATTTAAGTTAAAATTAGCTGTAATTGCCTGTTGGTGTGCAGATGACAACTGGTTGTATTGCGTCTGCTTATTCTTAGTCTCTCAGGGGAACCAAATGAAAAATTGATGTTAAAATGATCAGAAATGTAGCTTGATAGAAGGAATGCTATATAATAGCAGAGAATGAATTCCTTTTGTTTGGCTTAATATCGTATTATTTGTGATATAAGTGATTGTGATATTTTCCACAAATAATATGAGATTCTTCCAGGTTTCAATGGAAAAAAACATTATCTGTAAGCTAGGTAGGTCGTTGCAGATATGAGACTGAAAAATGAAGCAAAACAAATCATAAATGTCCTCACAGTATGTCTTGGTTCTGGACAGTTAAGGCTGTCTCTGCATGGACTTGTTAAGTCAATTAAGCCTGAATTTGCTTGTAACTGAATTGTCAGAAATTGTTTTTATTTCATATGCATTATTGTCACCTTTTGGTAATTACCTCATAAATTGATGAAGCTCTGAAACACTGCAAATGATTTCATATTCCGCATAGAAATCTAGATGATTTCCATTTTTTGTTTTCTGTGTATGTACTGATTTTATAAGACAACAGTTTTTTGAGTTTCTTTTCTCTTTATAAGATATCTTTGTAAATGAAATGGGGCAAGTTGGTGAATTATGTTCACCTCTTATGGGAAGTAATTTTAGTTAAAATTTGCTGCAATTGTCTGTTCACGTGCAGGCAGCTTTTGGCAGAAGGGTCACATAAATGTAACTATGTAACTATTTTTTAATTTTTTTCTGGGAGATCATATGAAAATGAGGGCCTGTGAGTACTGGTTTAATTCCAGACTTCATTTCAGGATATGGTACATCTCGAGACGTATTAGGAACAATGTAAAGAAAACAAGTTCCAATTCCAGTTATACACATGTATTGATGGAGCCGCTATTTGAAATGGTTTACCAAATAATTTCAATCTAATAGCAGATTTAAAATGGGAAATAACTTTCCTTGCCTCAAAATTTCTTCTATTTAATTTTGAATAGATAGCATTACAGGGTGTGCTCTTATATGCACCATTTATCTATGAGACAGAGACTTTAAATGACTTGTGTTAAACTTTAAATTGTCATCAATTTACCTAATCTCAAAATACTTTAATAACATCCATAATCTGGGAAAAATTAATTACAGTTTTAATCCATTTAAGATGCACTTAATTTTGTTACTTTCCTTTTTGATGGAGATGTAACACATCTCAAATCTGCTGAAAAAGATCTTTACTTTTATGTTATAAGTAGAAATAAAACACACCCATTAGTTTCTCAAGCCAGGACATATCAGGAAAGAGGAGTACTTTGTTGTTTATTTTAAAGCCTCAAGGTTTTTGTAGGCCCATCACGCGCTGTGAAACTTTCCATCTAGAAGATTGGATATTCAGGGGTTGGAAATGAAGAGTGATTTCCGGAGTTTAATAACATTGAGGCTCGCAAAAGATATGTGGTTAGTCTGAACATACTTTTCATCTCTTTTGAATAGACTGTGAATCGAGAGCTCCTTAAAACTCCTGAGGTATCCAATCTTGCTTCCTGGAATAGAGTCTTATAGCAGCTTTCAGCTCGTAAGAAACATGCTCATATAACCAAAGACAGGATTTGTCATAAATTGCTGTGTAACTATGTGAGAATGTTACTGGCTTTCTCTAACAATCATGAAAACAAGTGACAGATCTCTGTGTCCAGGCAATTTCACAGATTAGAAAATAAGATTCTTCAAGGCTGAAGTGCACATTCTAATGATGTTCTGTTGTTACATATTTTCAAGACCCTCAGGGTTTTGGCACATTCCTTACCACCCTGCTGTATGCTAGGGAGTTTTTCTAGTCAAAAATGATTGCCAGTATGTCTCTTCTCCACAAACTATTATGTTACAACTTGCAGACTGGGTGTGCAGTTTATTGGAAAGAGAGTGTGTGAAGCTGTGGGCGTTCTGCAGAAACGTGCTGGAGCTCTGAGGAACACGAGAGCTGGACAGCGGCTGAATTTGGAGATTACTATGTCTACTCAATTAGGCCAAAGTCCTTTTTTCTTATAGATATTTAGGCAAAACCAGAAAGAACAAATCCATAACATAAGTGACAAGAAGAGACCTTAGTAAAAATTAATTACTTAGGCTATAGACCATCCATTGGATGCTGGAAGTTTGAAGGTTTTTAGAGCTGATCTTGTTCCCAGTGTTATTCAGTTATGAGATGATTGAAAACAGGCTGTGTTACTTGCACTTTTTGTTATTCAGGATGGAAATGTTCCCTTTTTTTCTCTTGTTTCTTTTGGTGACTTGTTTGCCCTTATTTTGACTGACGAGTGGGCCAATATGTGGCAATAAGAATTAAGGACTTTTGACTTTTTTTTGTTTGCTTCATTGTATGCTTCGTTGTACATTTCAATTATCAAATTTGTCCTTCAGGCTGCATTCTACTGTTACATCCTGTACAAACTAAATGTGATGTGGCAAGACAGGAGAATTCAAAATGATGCCTTAGAGTAAAATTTTTCTGAACTCCCTTTATACCTACTCTTAGTTTTATGGGGAGACTTTTTGGTAATCACTTTGCAAATATTTTCATATAACTCAACAATGTCTGTCTTTAGTACTCAGAAATAACCTGTCTTTCAAAAGGACCTTTTACGTTTCCATTTAATCTTTGGTTTGGAGACCTCTAGGGGAGTAGAGGGATATATCTCACGTGAATCTTTGCTGAAAATGTTACATTTGGTTATGTGTGAGAGACTAAATGTGGGCTAATTCCAAGTATCAGCAGAGGCCATTGTTGTTTTGTTTCTGGTATATCTGTTAAGCTGTGTTAAATTAAATAAGAAAACAACAATAAATCTAACGGTCCTCTGATGAAGCTCACACATTTCCTGTAGAAAATGCAATTCCTGCAACAAGAGAGCTGTGATAGGATAGAGTGGCTTTCTATGCACTTAACCCAGGATCCTTCTTACCAAAGACCTGAAAATGAGCGAGTGTAATTTACGTGGTGATCAGGCATGTGGCCTGTCAGTGTAGATGGATGAGGAATAAAAATACTGCTTTGCCAGCTGGGTTCTCTCTGAGAGCTGGCTTTTAAGCTGACTAAGCCAAGGCCTAGACTGTGCTGTGGTAGCAATCCAGAAATGATTCTATACATAGCAGCTTTCATTCTCTGCAACTGGAAATTGGGAAAAGATTTTGTTTGCTTAGAACAACTGAATCTTCTGTGTCCAGGCCTCAGGTCTTATCTAAAGGGAGGCCAATGGGCTTCCAGCATCAAATGGGAAAGCAGCTGCAGGGAGATGCAGAATGAATGGCAGCCGTCCAGCAGGTGGAAATCATTATCGAATGAATTTTGTACTGTACAAACTATTGTGTGTTGTTCCCTGCTGAATAAAGTTAATAATATTTTGGCTTGCATTAAGCCACACTCCTTTCTTCCTGCATGTCCATATTGTCTATTTGTAGAACAGATAGTTTTTTTAATTATCACGTAGAATTTAGTGTTGTCCTAAATCATGCTTATAAAGCTTCCTTGAAGGGCTGCTTTCTGCAGGTGAAAGTAACCATCAAAGGCCAGTTCTCATCCTTAGCTGAGTAATGTATTTGTATTTGCAACTATCTGCCTAAATACAATTGTCCTGTAATAAAAGAAATCGTCAACTGGTTCTTGGTTACTTCATAACAACCCTTTTATTATTATTTAGCTTAATAATAGTACTCTGCAGGTTATCTTCAGGTTTTGAAGATGACAGCTGCATATGATGGAACAGGATGTGATTCATAGAATCACAATAATGGTTGAGGTTGGAAGGGAGCTCTGGAAGTCATGTGGTTCACCTCCCATGCTCAGGCAGGGCCACCTAGAACTGCTTGTTCAGGACCACATCCAGTTAACTTTTGAATATCTCCAAGGATGGAGGCTCTAAAATCTCTCTGGGCAACATGTGACGGTGCTCAGTCATCCTTACAGTAATGGTTTCTGATATTCAGAGGGAACCTCCTGACCTCTTGCATTTCAGTTTGTGGCCATTGCGTTTTTTCCTGTCACTGGGCACCACTGAAAAGCTTGGCTCCATCTTCTTTACAGCTTCCCTTCAGATATTTATACACAGTGATAAGATGTCCCCTTCTCTTTTCTAGGCTAAATAGTCTCAGCTTCCTCAGGCTTTTGTCATATGACAGATGGTCCAATTCTTTAATAAAGCCCTTAATTAGTGCCTTAATTGCTTTGTGGCCCTTCACTGGACTCTCTCCAGTATGTCCATGTCTTTCTGAGGAGTCCAGAATTGGACACAATACCTGAGGTGTGGCCTGACTAGTGATGAACAGAGGGGAAGGTTTACCTCCCTCAACCTGCTGGCAGCACCCTTCCTAACGCGGTCCAGGATACTATTTACCTTTTTGCTGCAAGGGCACATTGCCGGTGTTCAACGTGGTATCCACCAGGGCCATAAGGTCCTTTTCTGCAAAGCTGCTTTCCAGCTGAGTGGTCTCCCTGCATATACAGGTGCATGAACTTGTGCCTCACCAGGTGCAGGACTTTACATTTCCCTTCCCTGAACTGCATAAGATTCCTGTCAGCCCATTTCTCCAGCCTGTTGAGGTCCCTCTAAACAGCAGCATCACCCTGTGGTGTATCAGCTGGTCTTCCTTTTTTTTTTTTTGTACCATCAGCAAACTTGCTGAGGCTACATGCTGCCCCATCATCCAGATCGGTATTGAAGATGTTGAACAGACTGGAGGCAGTATTGACCCCTGGGGTACAATACTGGTTCTGCTCGAGTCCCCTGATTCTACTTGATACTTTACCTTCCTCCATGGTTCTCGCAAGCGAGATCTAATAGGGCATGAGGCTTAGAAGTAATCTGTTGGTATTAATTATAGTTTCTTGTAGTTCAAGGGTCCCTGGAAGTTCATTAGTTTCACTTTGTTGGCAAATTCTGTCAGTGTTTGTAATGTAGTAGAATAGATTATTTTTTGTGTCATTTCAAGTCTGGAATTTTCATGGTGTCTTAGCAAAATTAACTCAGATGATATTACTACGTTAAAATATAGTTTAAGTTTGAGCTCATTCTTACATAGTTGCATTTTAGCGGTCAGAAATGAAGTGTAAGCAGAGTTATAATGATTCTTAATCTCTGCAGAATGTTGTCTACTATTGACAAGCATGACTAGCATATTTGTTTATTCAGATGGTTGCTTTACATGTGGTATAGAAAATCACCAGAAATAAGAGGACATCTGGATTTTTTTGATGAGTGTAGTTAATTTCCTTTAAGCAATGGTAATTGGATCAGATGTCAGGTACAATGGCACTTTGTCACATGATGTGAAAAAATTTAAAAACAACAGTAAGTTAGTTAAGTCTTGATCTAAACATGATGTGCTTTTGCACGGTGTTTCTGTTGTCTCAGTGATGTCAGTGGTTTGGGGTTTTTTATAGGTTTATTTGACTTAAAAAAGCTATCATTTGAAGTTTTTATTGACAGCTGAACCAAAAAAATATAATCCTGTAAAGCAATTACTATCATGGTGGCCAGAGTTGGGAGGTCTGAAAATGGTTTATTGGCAGTAGGAACAATGTTTGGAACCAGTCCTTAGAAGGTTCACCACCTCTCCTATGTGCATTTCATTTTGTTCCATTTTGAAGGGTATATGTGATAGCTGTGCCAAACTATGCAAACTTTTCCTAACCTGATGTATATAGCCTTTGTTTTGATTATCTCTTTATTAATGATGTGAAAACCCTGAGGTCAGATAAGAATGAGCCAAACTCAGGCTACTCCAGCTAGAGAGTACTGAAAATGTCACTGTGCTCCATAGAGGATTGTTAAAAGGAAGAGTATTAGACTTCCTGAGATTTTCCTTGCTGCTGTGAAAAAGCTATAGCTATTAATTTTTAAATAAAGCCTTGTACTGCTGTTGCAGAGGGAAAGAGGTTAAACAGCATGAGTGAACCTTTTTGATTATTTAAAAAATGAGGCAGTACCATTTCTATATTTTAAAAAGTGGTAAACCGTACAGTTTGAGACTATATTTGTATTGCATATGGCACCTGGCTACTGCTCTTACCATCGGGGAAAAAATGTATATAAATTGATGCAAATAAATTAATTTCAGCTGGGCAGCACAGTGGAGAACATACATTTCATAAGCAATTCTGACACAAACATACTAGCACTTTATTAGTGTATCATTGCTTTAGATAACACACCTGCAAACTGGCAGGTGGGCTGTTTGAAGGTTAATGAACTGTGGAATAAGTAAATGTCTACAAAGAAATATATTGTGACCACAGTCCTGTCAATGGAGACAATGAATTAGAAAAATAGACGAAGTCTGTACTGTAACTGAATACTGAAGTGTTCAGCATACATGTGTTAATATAGAAAATCTAATGAAAAAGAGGAGGAAAGGTTATTGTAGTAGGTATTTATTGCAATCTGTTTTTTCTTTTAAACAAATCTGTTTATAGAGAAAGGCTGTGAAATGAGTGACTTCTTGGAAGTTCTTAGTTTGCATTAAGAGCAAATAAAAGCAGACAGCACAAAATACTTGGAACAAAACTACAAAGCTTTATTTTTCTTTCTATTACAATGTTGATATTTGATATTGCTTGAGATGTAAATCTGCTTTTAATTTTACAATAATAATGGTATAACTACAGTTATTTCACTCTCACATTTTTATTTTTCGAAGAGTTTTACTTTAAAATTGTATTTTTCTATTGTTTTGTGATTTTTGTTGTTCCAAATCAGGCTTGGCCAGATATTTCAGTGTGGTGTCTTTGCTGTATTGCCAGTGTATTGTTCTGGTAGATCTGCAGTGTGTGCAAAGGAAAGATCACCCATATTCTGGAGGCTTGTGTGCCATTTACACTCTCTGTCACTCCACAGCTCTTCACAGCTTTCTTGACAGTGTGTTGTATATTTTGAACCAAGCTTTACCTCAGGTGGAATTTGCCAGACATTTCACTTTTTATACAGTTTTCACATTTTGTGGCCCCTGTGACAGTTTAGAACAGGAGAGAGGAGCATAGTGGCAAGGCAGTAAATTCAGGGTTAAACTGAAAGAACACTTAGATTAGCAAAACACTATATTAAAACAGAAGTGAACTGTGAAGCAAAGTGGTTTTTGGTTTTTGGTGTGTCTATCTATTGGAGGATTTCAAGACTTGACTGTTCAAAGGCACATCAAATCTCATGGTCTGATTTCAGTGTTTTCCGTGCTTTTAGCAGGAGGTTGGACTAGTGACCTCCTGAGATCCATTCCAACCTCAGTGACTAGAAATAAAGCACTCTCAAATACATTATAGGTACATGCTGTCACAAAGATGTGTATTTTCTACTTTGTGAGTTATATACTAGCATTCATTTATCCAGAGAAAAATTAAATGTTGATTGATTTATTTACACACACACGCCCCACCCCAACTGAATCAATTCTTGATAATAGCTTAAAAGGTTCTTTTGGGGACACCATTAATTTTATTTCATAAAAAACTAAATTGAATTGTCTGAGGGAAAGGTGACTTAAAGAGTGGAGAGTTCCATTTGCAAGGTCTGTAGAAAGTAGTGCCCAGAGATAGGAAAACATAGATAAAAAGAAAGTGGGAAAGATTTAATGTACAAAGATAAGAGCTGTATGTTTGATGTGTAAAGACTTTATGCAAGTTGTTTGGGACATATAGTTTAATGAATTATAGATTTATCTTTCTGTCAAAACAATCCTCATTTTAATTTATTTCATTTAATTAAAGTGATAAATAACTGTGTTTCCATCCCTACCCACCCCCCAAGTTCTTAGATTTACAGTAAATTACCTTTTTGCCATTTAAGACAATATTCAGTTAGACAGCTTTAATATGTTTAATGTGATAAGATAAATTAAACCTCAATTAGGCTTGATTGTAGTGGGTGGAAATCATTAGAAAAATATTAGTGCTGTTATCCACTAATTTAAAACCTTTGCTCTAATTGGAGATGTTTTGAGAAGAACTTTGATAGGATTGATTCAGAAATTTTTCTTTGTATGCTTAAACTATTGCTTATATTGTGATTAATTCTAGAGGGGCTCAGTTATGATCCTAGCGTATTGACACTGTGCACAAAGTAATGCAAAGAAAACCAGGCTCAAAACAGTATTGAAATTTCACCTGGTAGATGCGAAACCAAGGGGATCACGAAGAACCCGTAGATGTTGTAATTAGCATAATAACCAGTAGATATAACACCCCCAGTCTGTACGTGTTAGTGATGTTTTGCACATGCTGCTATAATGATGAAATGTGAGGAGAAGTTATTGAAGTAGGTTTGCGTATTTTTGGTTTTTATGCTTGAGACAGCTGGGGAGAAAGGGCTAGAGCCACTTAAGACATGAATTAAGTGTGTGACTAAAAGGAGGCAGGGAGGCATGGTTTAGTGAATAAGCCATGAATGGCCTTAATGCCAAAGATGAGTGGCTCTCCTGTTTATAAAAGTGAAAGAGGGAAAGGGTGACGGTGGCTGGTGTTTTGTGTCTGCTGTCTTGGGGTAAAAATGGAAAATAGCATATCATCAGCGAGACTGATGCTTGTGTAGGGTACATACAGCTAGGGAAAGTTTGCTATAGAGTCAGGGTGGGTTTTTTTTACTTTTCATGTAGTACCAGTAAAAGGGCTGCGTTTTGTTGTTTGGTTTTTAATATTATTATTATTATAAATATTTTTTTTAAAATAGATGTTAAGAATGCAATGCAGGGTTATAATGTGGGACAGTTCAGCCTTCGTGCTGGGACTAAGGCCAGAGACTGCAAATTGTGCCATATTTAAGCGAGTGATTCAGTTTGGGAGCATCTTTGTTCAGTGAAGTGATAGAGCTATTGCAGGCTGAGAATATATCTTCACACTTACCACAGGCTTGAACGTTGGGTTTAAGAGACATTGTGAGCTAAGAACTCTGTTATCTATGTTGGGACCTGGAGTAGTGCTCTGGACCTCCAAACATAAGGACATGAACCTGTTGGAATGAGTCCAAAGGAGGGCACCGAAGGTGATCAGAGGGCTGGAGCACCTCTGCTATGAAGACAGGCTGAGAGAGTTATGGTTGTTCAGTCTGGAGAAGAGAGACCTTATAGCAGCCTTCCAGTACCTAAAGGGGGCCTACAGGAGAGATAGGGAGTGACTCTTTGTCAGGCTGTGTAGTGATAGGACAAGGGGTAACAGTTCTAAACTGGAAGAGGGGAGATTTAGATCAGATATTAGGAAGAAATTCTTTACTGTGAGGGTGGTGAGACACTGGAACGGGTTGCCCTGAGAAGCTGTGGATGCCGCATCCTTGGAAGTGTTGGATGGATGGGGCTTTGAGCAACCTGGTCTAGTGGGAGATGTCCCTGTCCATGGCAGGGGAGGTGGAACTTGATAATCTTTAAGGACCCTTTCCAACTCTAAGCATTCTATGATTTTATGTGGTGGTGTAGTGTGGTTTGTGTTTTTTTTTTTCTTTATTTTCACCTTAGTTAACTTTTAGAAGGAAAGAAATCTCTGGGTCTTTGTATCCCAGTGGAAAATGAAAGTAAGAATCCAAGCTTGCGAAATACCAATGGTTTCACAGGTGACTTGCTAATATTTAGGGAAACCTCCAAATAAGATCGATTAATGCAAACAGAAGTTATACATTTCATGTCCCAAGCGATAACATAATATAGTGACATAATACTATACATTTCTCTAGTATTTTACATGGAATCATCAAGTAATGCAGGCTATGAGAATTTTTCAAAGGTTTCTCATTGTTATAGGTAAAAAGTTTTTACAATAATTATCTCCTGCAAAAGAAGCAGCAGCTGCATTTGCTCCTGAATAATTTGATTCTGTTATTATTTGGTATATTTTTACCTAACTGGTGTGGTAAACTTACTGGAATTCCATTTTTGTTTTCTGTTGAAGTGAAAGCTGCTTCTTCGTTTTATAAATTGGACAGAATAGAAACCTAGACATAAATGTACTGTTTCATTTAAACAAAAGAAGGATAATACATGTACAGAAAAGCTGTCTTTCCAAAGTAGATTTGGTACTCCACAGCTCTACCACGGTAAGTCATGGCAATTAAATTGTGTAGCCTTAAGGCTTTAGTAGGACTCGTCGGCTGGCACAGACATGTGGGAACAATCATCTTAGTTTCCAATTGTTGCAGGGAGGAATTGCAGTTGTGCACAGTGAGCCATGAAAACAGTGGTCTGACACTTGAAAAGAAGCTGGGCTAAACAACTACCATGCAGGATAGCACCTAGTTAAATAAGGATATTAATGTCCTTAGAGCAAAAGTTTTTAAAGATACATAGTTGATGAGAAGGCTGTGAATTTAATTTAATACAAAATGTTTTCAAAGGTAGGATGGTAATTAACATTTGCTGGACTAGACTTCAAGCATTAAAAAGTGCTTGTAACAAAGTTCTGAAATCATCCACCTCCTTTGAAAAATGTTATTTTTAGATCTTGGGTCATGTAAGTGGTTAATGAGGTTAGCGAACTGTGGAGTTAGTTGACTGTGGTGCAGTTCTCCATCTGTTTGATTCTTTGATTATTTTCCTGTGTTTATTTTAATGTATGGCATTATAACTCAAATCTTAGCTTTTCAAAAAACTCCTTTGCATTTCTGTTTCCTGTACAGGATCGTATACCTTCTCCCTGCTAGCATTAGTTACGTTATTTCTATGCAATAAAATTTGTAATGCAGTCATATTTGTTAAAGAAATAGCATTATATGACAGTAAGTAACTTGAATCTCTGTTGCCTTTGGTTATTATCTATTCTGTGAAATATAAAGAAGAAAGGCTTTGAATTATTTCCTCTGTACTTCTGTGTTGAAAGTGCACTCTTTCTCACACAGAAGATTAATTTGCTCCTATTGTTCTCAATGTGAATTTCCATATTTTGTGAAGGAAACATGGGATATAAAAAGTGATGAGAATGCCAAGGTTTTCTGATGTTGTTAGAAACACCATATACTGTAGGTTTCTTGCTCTTTGTATGATCATACTTTTCTTACCTGTGTCCATTTCACCAGATGTAATTATTTAAGGACTCCATGTGCATCCTGATGAATTTCCACTGTATACTCTGCTGCGGATCTGTATCTCTGTTTTTGAAAGATTCTTCCTTAACAGCAGCTGAATATTTTCAGTGTGATAGAATTTTAATTTTACAGAAGAAACTGTGTAAGCAGTACCATGCTCTAAGAAATACGGATTTAGAAAGGTGGGGGAAAAAATGGTTTTAAAAATGGAAACAAATATTTCTGATGCATTTGAAGGAATAACAGTTACAAGAGAAGGAAAGGAGAGGAGATTTTTGTCAAGTATTAATAGTCATCTAAAGCTTCAGGAAGAAAAGCAGGTGTTCTACAGAATCAGAGGGAAATAAGTGAAAAACGAGCATGGAAGTGTGGAGAAGTATTGCAGAAGATGCTACTACTTCAGAGGTCTGGGATAGGAACATCACTGCTGGTGTATAGAGCTGCTGAAACATTGTCTGAGGCAGTAGAGTTCTGTTATGATTAGTGTTACAAATGTATTTAAGTTTTGTAGAACTGAGCCCTAGCAAGATATAATCAGGGAGTTAGAAGTCAAGTATTTGGAGAGTTTTGAAAATGTTTGTACTAGTGTAAAGCTGGATTGAGAAGTAGATCAGAAGATAGAATAAAATGGGTAAGGATGCCTTGGTTTCTCTTTCTTTAGGAATTTATTGGCTGCCTATTTTAACATAAGGGGGCAAACTGGGTTTGCAGAGGCAAAGCTTAATTCTGACATTTTTTTAATGTGTGGTGGTGATTTTTTTTTTCCCCGAGTTCAGTAATAATTTTCCTTTAAAATAGGTTGGTTTTGTAGATACCCATATAGAGCTTATGAATCGTCATTGCCTTTGCTAGGTTCCCTCTACTTCTGTGTTTCAGTGGAACTGTTTGACGCAAGCAAGGTGCATGTCAGATACTATTACGAGAGTTGGCTAGAAATAGGCTGAAAACAATACAGCAACTACAGCATTTATGAAGATTCTTTTCTTTCTCATGTCCTTTTGCTTTTGTCTTTCAAATTCTTCCTCAGGTCAAACAAGCGTAACAGCTGTTTCTCATCTTTAAAGAGACTACTTTCTTCCAGCTGCCCTACATTGTGAGATCAGGCACAAGATCGGTATTGAGTGGGAAAGACTGAGAAGCTTGTAAATAAAAACAGTTCTGGATCATGTTCACTGCATGCTTGTTTTCCCCTTTAAACTGTTTAAACTGTTGAAGTTACAAGAAAATACCTAAAATACTTTCCATTAGTTTAATTACTTTTACACTGAATCATTTGCTCATTGTTCTGAACACTGTTAGAGCAAAACTAAATTGGATTCTGGAATATATTATAGTAGTCATAAATAGTATAGCTGTCTTCTTATAATACCTAATTGAAATGAAAATCAGTATCTATTATATCTTCCTATTTCTATATATTAATATTTTGCATAAATCATATTTTGCTGTTTTCCAAGTATGTGTACTGTGTGTGGTTGAATTTAAAACATTTTTGTAGCAAGATCAGCGAAAGTTATTTCCTATTGTAAAACATTTACAGTGTTTTCCAGTTGCAAATTTGGAGGAATATTAGAGTTGAAATATTCTTCACTGAGGACACCAATGTTGCCTTAAAACTTAGGACAAATAATTAATAGTAAGAAATTTTCTGGTAGAAATTACTACCAGTAGTAATAGAAGTTACTAAGATTCTTCATCTTTGCATTTCTGAAAAAAAGTGTTCATGATGCCTGCTTGCCATATCCAGTCTAATAGAAATTATTCTCTGGTCAGTGACTTGCAGTGAAGATGGATTACTGGAGAGATTTGTGTTGGAGGTTCATCTTTCATCTTTAAATTTAGATACATAGCAAAATCATGTAAAAATAAGCAGAGTCCTTACAGGGCAAGGAAGGAAACTGTAGAGGAGAATGTGCTCAGACATATTCGAGCTCCAGATTATGCTTCACTGATCCTTTACGTGTTTCAGAACTCTAAAACGTAACATGCTGCACAGTTTTTAATGGACTCTGGCCTACATTGAATTTCAAACAGAAGATGTATTTTGCATCTTGGTATAGTTCCACATTCTTTTCTTCCTTTGAATACTTACAGCTAAATTTCTCTGTTTATGTCAGGAGCGTTAATGTTCCTGAGATTAGAGAGTGTGAAAGTAAAAGATTGAAACCTTAATTCTCTGCAATACAAAGTCAGATCCATGTTATCTGAGTTGCAATAAAGTAACCTTTTCCCTTACTATTCATTAATTTCATTTTTTAGGCAAGTGTAAATTTCATTTTACTCTTGGCTAGAAGAAATTTAATTGTCTTTGTTAATAGACATAGATAATTACTAAGATATTTCATTGTGGAGCTGTTTCATCTTTCTCCTTAGTTGTTATAAGAGAAAATCGCTTTTCTCTTACTGGATTTTTTTTTTTTTTTTTGGCCAGTTTTATCTTTTCTGGAAATAAGGTCCTGGCTGACCTTTCAATATAAGGGTTGGTTTGCTTCCTTATTTATTTTGAAATGTTGCCAGAAATTGGGGAATGGGGAGGGGGGAAGGAAGGTAGGTTGCCTTTATTTTATCCCATTTTAGGATTTTATGCATGATTTCATGAAGCTGTGGTAAATACAATAGTACATATTTAATACGGCTTGTAGGTTTATGTTTGCAACAGACTGGAAACAATTGAGAGTAGTTTTCCTAAGCATAACCATAAACATAATGAAGTTTATCCTGCCAAGTGTCAGGCCACAAATACAGACAGACATATGTGTGGTCAACCTGCACCCTGTTTCTAGGAAAAGTGCCATTGGACCAAATAAACTAAGTTTAAATCATGCAGGAAATCTTTGCCAGACTTGACCTAGACTCATATACATTGGTGACTCGTGGTTGTTGCCCAGCCCTGCAGCTGTGTTGGTTTATCAGCCATGCAAAAGTTCAGGCCTATCTGCATTGAAGTGCCAGTTACCTGTGTTCTGGTTTTCTCTTGCAGTGTGATTCTGTGTACTAGCGGTCTGGAAGTGGGCTGGTTTACTTTGTGTCATCTTCTGTCATAAACTTTGAAGCAGCCTGCCACGTACCTACTGGGAGGGCAAGTTTAAATGATGTATGTTTTTCCTGGACAATGAATGCTTTCAGGAATTGTTAAAATATATGAGAATGTTTTGGTACCATGCATTTTCATAAATGATCATTTTTGTATAACTGAAGTCAACTCTCATTCCTCCTTTTCTGATTATGAAGCTAAACAAAAAGGAAGGTGTACAGTAACCTGTGAGGAATAGGCACTCCCCATCTGAGCATGCAGGTATAAGGTTAAGAAAGCCAAAGCCCATCTGGAATTGAATATAGCCAGAGATATGAAGGGCAACAAGAAAGGTTTCTACAGGCACATCAACAGCAAAAGACTAGTGAAAATCTGGGCTCACTGATGAATGGGAGTGGGGACCTGGTCCTAAAGGTCATGGAGAAGGCCAAGGTATTGATCTTCACCTTGATCTTTTACAGGTAAGACTGGCCTTCAGCAGTCCCAGGCCTCTGAAACCAATGGAAAAGTCCAGGGCAAGGTAAACTTACCCTCAGTGGAGCAGGATCAAGTCAGAGAATAATTAAACAAACTACACACACATACAAGTCCCTTAGCCTTGCTGGAATGCACCTAAAATTGCTGATGGAATTGTGTCAATTATCTTTGAAAGATTATGGTGGTTGGGGGAGGTTTCTGAGGACTGGAAGAAAGCAAATATCACTTTTATCTTTAAGAAAGGCAAGACGGAGGATCCAGGGAACTCCAGGCTGGTAAGCCTTGCATCAATCCCTTGGGAGGTCATAATAAGGAATGAATAATCCTGGAAGCCATTTCCAAATATATGGCAGACAAGTAAGTGATTGGGTGGAGCCAGCATGGATTTACGAAAGGGAAATAATGTCTGGACAACCTGTGAGCCATCCTCAGTGAGCAATTGCCTCTATCAGGGTTGCACGTAAGATTTTACTGTTGACACTCGTAAGGTCTTAAGTATTTGTGTTGCTACACAAGATTGTGACTGTGTTCTGTTTATCAAGCACTACCATTTCTTGGGCTTTTCTTGCTAAATATACCACCTAGTCCTAAAATCTCGCAAAAGTGTATATTCTGATTTATGCCAATGTAATACTTGTTTTCAGCTTCTCTTTCATTGCAGCTAGAGTAATTGCAGGCTAACTCATCTTTAAAATACAATTTTCCTTCATTATAATGAAGATGTGAAGGCAAGGGACTCACTTTTATTTGTTTTCACAGAGCATAGTATATTTTGCACTTATTAAAAAGCAGTTTATAATTATTTTATCATTCTATTATTCTATCAATTCTTTTCTGAAAATATTAGAAATTGGGTTAAAATGAAATGTGTTAACAAAAACGAAAGTATTTATAGCTAGCTAACAAAGCACATGAATAGTAAAGGCTAAATATGACTTCGAATATAGCAGCAGGATGCCATGATAAAGGACAAGATTAGCCCCATTTTCCCTGTGTATAGGTGTGTGTATGATTTCTGAATTTCACCAGCTTTCAGATTGCCTGCCTATTTCTCAAAACGTGACGCTTTAAGCACGTTCTCAGCACACTCTAAACATATGCTCTTATTGGTAGGGTTTTGTTATTCTCTAGAATTTCTGAGGATTATTACTGGGAATAGAGTAAAACCAACAAGAAAAATTACTATTTTAAAATACTGCATGTTTGTAGTGGTTCTAATGGTTTTTAGTCGTGGGAATCTTGAAAGATCATCTTCAACCTCATTGAAGATGAAGATTCATTCCTTTATGGAAAGGATGGTTAAAGAACAGTTACATAATAAATTCTCACCACTTAACTCATGAACCAAAATCACAGGACAACTGGGATTTTGAGACCACCTTACTTTCTCTTATGCAGTGCATTTCATACTCAGCCCATTTAGACCAGTTGCTGCACGTCCATGTCTGTGACTTTGGGGAAGTCCTCAGGGAGGGTTGATCTACAGATGCTTCCTCTTCCAGTGGGTACTTCCTGCTGTATTATGTTGTGGTGCCAGGCTTAGTGTGAGCATGTCTGTTGTCCAGTCAAGTTTTGGATATTCCATAACCTCCCTAGGCACCTCTTCCAGTAGTTGACCAAGCTTGTGATTAAAAATGTGTTTTATCAAAGTGGAATTTCCATGTTCCAGTTGTGTCTCATCCCTTCCTAGTGCACCCTTGAGAAGAGTTTGGCTCTATCTTCTCACATCCTCCCACTAAGTAATTGAAGATACCAGTAAGATCTCCCTGTGGCTTTTTCTTCAGGGTGCAAAAATCTGGGGCTTAGCCTCTCCTGGTACATTTTGTGCCCTAGTTCCATGACCACCCAGGTGGGGTCTCAGTTGGATTCATGGCTTGTACTGTCTTGTACTGATCTGTCTCATAATGGGCAAGTCCAAACTAGGCACAGAGCTCCAAGTAAACCTCACAAGTTTCAGAGACAGGCCCTATACCCCAGAGTAGGTGCTGCCTGTTCCTCTTGTTAGTTGACTTTGTTTTGTGCTGATTTACGTATTGTTGTGAATAATTTTGTGTTCTGATGCATAACTGTGTCTTGGTTTGAGGGCCCAAACCACGACAAACCAAAAGAAGCATTTCTAGAACTTGAGGTCAGAGTTGCAATGTGTTCTTAATTCCAATAATTATTAGTCATACATAAGTCCAAGAATTATTATGCACTTGCAGTTCTAAGATAAACAATTTGATGAAAAGCTTATATTACTGTTTTATGTGTTATCTAACAGTTCAGTGTATTTAAAAGAATAGAGTATTCTTTTCATCAATAAAAAGAGAACCTTTCTACCCAACAAAAAGCTTCGTGTCAACCATAGTTGGAAAACTGTTTCAGTGATTATATCGTATTTTGTTTTTCAAACCTTGCCTTGGTTAGTTGCTGGATTACTGGTAGGTGGGTTTTCTGTATGATGTTTTTGTATTGTCCCTATTTGCTTCTGTGGGAACAGTGAGCAAATGGCTTTGATGAGCAGCTGCTCAAAGAGAACATGAAAAGAAGCCATGACAGCAATGTCAGTCAATCTGATAGTCACCTGCTGTCACCTGGCTTCATCTCTTCATGAAGGAGAAAGAGATCCAGGGCATGGTTATGTGGTTCTCTGCTTCCATCTCCAGTTACTGTACTGAAGCCCATAACCATCTCATTGGGATCAGGACTAAAGGCAATGGCATACTTTGAAGTTCAGGGCCTCTCTTTATTTATTTAATTATTTTTGAGCTGGCTGAAAAGTGTCAGCAGTCATATACGCATGGGGTTGGCCACATGTATAAGAATCATAACAGGATTCAGATCGATTATGTTGGATTTTCCCCATCTAGGAGAGAGTTGTTGCACGGCTATAATAGTTTTATAAATCTGAAATGTAGTCGCAATTGTTAATGCAAAATTTTAAACTATAAACTATCGTCATTGAGAAAGTCAAATGCAGCAACTGAGAGGGATCCTAGGATGGCAGCTGTGATGTACCATATTGATAAATCAAAATAATAAATTCAAAACATATGTTATGATCTCAGTAATGTAATCCAGATTATGCATTAGAGGGTAACAGTTGTGCATTTGGAGTACTAGAGGTTTACTTTGCCTTTGACTGGATGCCCCGACATAGACTACGGGTAACAATCTTGCTGTATTGTGATAAATCCTATTTGTGCTCAAGTGGTACTATCAACCTAAGTTTTTATTCAAATAAGACATACAAGTTTGATTTACAGTGTAGGCTACAAAGACTTTTATTCTATAAGAATTATATTTCCTTTTCTTTGTTTCGTAAGATGCAGATGGAACTTTAAGGTTACCGAAATTGTGGAGGGGGGGAAGGGAAGAGGGAGAAGCTACTTGCTGCGGTAAAGCCTTAAAGTGAGTGCGAGAGCATTTTTATACAAGTGATGAGAACCTCCTGGACATGATTGACTTAAATTAGCTTGATTGCTTTTTATCAATTGCAGCTGCCCTATTTAGCATAAAAATGCAAAACATCCAAAAATCATTTGCCTTGCAGTGTAGTAGAAAGATGGTTTTAGTTAGTCTTTAAGATGTTTCAAATGTTTATTCTACACAGATTCTCTGTGAATGGATCCAGAACATATCTAGTTACATAGAATTAGTAAAGATATTGTAAACTTTGAGAAAATTAATTAAGGAAAATATGCTGCTTTATGAATTACATATTTAGGATTTTGGTATTTTTCCTTTTAACTGTGTTGGTAAGTTAAACAGTTCAAAGATCTTTGTTATAGTGGCATAATCAGGCATCTGCTGTTAAGAGCTAAAAGAGAAAGAGTAGAACTTTTTGTGTGATGTACAATTGTCTCACTCTCTCAGCAAGTGACATGGTTGAAAAAAAAATCTCGAAGTCATGTAAAAATTAATTTCTTTCTAAATAAGACCAGAAAATTTTGGACCAGTGTTGAGGATTGCAACCCGGTGTTGAAAGCTTGACGAGGGAAAGGCTGCTACTGTTATTTAAAAGCTGTGTTTTGCATATTGAGTTTTGATATCAGATGTCCATTTGCCATCTGAATTTCCGTTTTGTAGGACAGTACTGCTTGCAAACTCAGGATCCTGTCTTTGTTTCAAAGGTTTCTAGTTTTCAGTGGCTTAATGATTTATATAGCATGTGACCTTGAGGCTAATTAAGTGCTTCTTTGTATACCTGGGGTGTTTAATGTTATCTAATTCACATGAGAAATACTTAAGTATATAAAACTTGCATCATTTAATGTCATTACTTATAACCGTCAACTGTGCAGAAGAAAAGAAGTTAGTGTTATGGCAAGCAATCAATTATATTAGAGGATGAGATTACCCAAGTCAATCAGTTGTACACTTTTGAGTGTTTTTGATGCAGGATGCCTATATTGAGGTCAAAAGCTTTTATTATTCTTTAGATTCATTTACTCTTACACATTCTTAGGAAAATGATGCCTGTTTAAGTCTTTAGACAGATTTTTGGAATTGAGATGTTCAAAATGGAAAAGCAGCCAGTTAAGGGCCTACTTAATGGTACAATTTCAGTGGCTGAATGTCTATTAAAGTTAAAAGGATAAATATTTATATAAACATATGTATAAAATATATGTTTATAAATATAAAAGTTTGTACTTTATA
>VXAK01026488.1:20540-37178 GCA_013399435.1 Arenaria interpres
CTCCTCCCCTCCCCCCCCCTTTTTTTTTTTTTCTAAAAGTGAGATGGAAGTCAAAGAGTCTATTACACCTATGTATCTAAAGATATACTTTTGTAACACAATCTTAAGGTAGATCTATATTTATTAAATTAATTAAATTGTTGATTTTATTCTCTAACTACTAGCTTTTCACTTCTTAAAAAAAATATGTCTACGCTAAAGAAGTACTTGGAAATTAAATCTTCTGAAGCATCATTTTAAGCTCCAAAGTGCTTAAGTGTTTTGCTGTTCAGTTGAACTGTGTGAAATGCATGTCACTGCATGGGATTATATTGGGAAAGGCACTAGGTATTGTTTAAGACAACTTGACAGCTACAGAGAGAAATATTAGCAGTTCTTTAACATGTCCTTTTTAACTTGGTGGGCTGGAGAGGCTGGGAGTTTCAAGGATTGGTTTTGTTTTTTCCCCTTCTCCTGGAGATGATGTTGTGGTACTTTTATGTGCTGATAAATACAATAAAATTTGCAAAGTGCAGGTTCCTATGTAGTTAATCTATGCTAAAGTTTACATTAAGATTCCTTTTGTATGCTGGCATTGTCCTGTTTCTTGAAATGTATCTTTATTTTCCCAATCTTTTGAGGAGATTGGAAAAAGGAGCAGAATTTCACCCATGTGCAGGAGAATCTATGTCTGGAAAAAAGATTACTTTCAGAATGCTTTCCAGGAAAAGAAAAACAGATGAGGAATGATACTTGCTTTATTTATTTATTTATTTATTTTTAGAATTTTCTTAAAGAGCAGATTTATAAGGCTCCATGTTAATGTCAACTGTCAGAGATTGGAGAACGAATTTTCGTACTCAGGTTTCATTTCCATGACTAGTAAATCTGCTTTCACGTAGCCTCCACTTCTGTGTTAAATTATTTATACTTTGATTTTTTAGCAGTAATATTTGTTTATACATGAATATGTCTGTATCTATATATATGCACTGAATATGTATAGACTAAAAAGAATATACACTGAATACATATACTATATACACTAAGAAGAATATTAAGAATGATTAAACAGTAAACGTTTTAAAAAATGAATGTTGCATGTTTTCTATGGCATATTAGCAAAATGCTTTCCACAGTCATTTATATCTTCATATTTAAGGATAACTTCAGTTGAAAGGGTTAAAATCCTAGAAGGATGAATCCTAGAGATATTCCAAAGACATACTTCCAAGTATAGAAACTTCCAACAAAAGTCTTTTGAATGTATTTTATTAAAAAAACAGGAATTCTGGTAATATTTTGTGTGGAACAAAATAGTTACTCAAGAATTGCAACTTCATTGTTAACATAGGATTTAGAATAGAATTTTACTACTTCCATGCCCAGATTGGATAGCAAGCTTGAAATAAATAGTAAAAATTCATTTGTATCTAAAGTTAAAACATACATTAGTCTGATTATATCCCTTTGAATTTGTTATAAATGATTATTTCTCTGGCATGTGAAAACCCTTGTATTTAGCCATTTTTAGAGAGCCACTGTGCATCCATTTTGGTTAAGAAATCTGTTAAATTAGACTAAGGCAGGATCTTTATTTTTTAAGGGTGTTAATTTTGTAGACCAAGAAAATACATTATGTCTAATCTAGTTGAATCTTAGTAAGGCTTTTCATGCCACGTCATGTTGAAAGTGATTTAAATGGCAGAAGTTTGAGGTCTGTACAAGAAAGGCAGAATTAGTGCAATGTTGGCTAATAGAGAAACATTGTAGATAGTATGGAAGAAGGAAGACCAGATTGGAGGAAATTGTTGAAGCATCTCAAGACGTAATATTGCGATGAGGCTTGTTTTATATTTTCATTGCATATCTTGCCAAACTTTGGTAGCACAATCATTAAGATTTCACGGAAATTCACGGATTGGAGCTACTTGCAATGCTGATGAGATTTGGATGATCTTGAATTCTGGAGTGAGAAAATGGATGAGATGTGGTAGTATGAAATGCAGTGTTATTCCCCTGAGGACTAAAACTATGACTTCTATAACGTAAAGGTTGAGGTAAAGGTAGTAATAATGAAGATTAGTCTCTTGGTCTCCAATAAAAAAGTGGCTGTGGAAAATCTAATCCTAGAATGTATTGGGAGAGAGTTTTCTGTTACAGATGGGGAATATTTTAATGTACTCTGTGAAATCTCATCTGAAATGCAGTTTATGGTTCTGGTCACCCAGGTTTGAGAAAGATTAATTCATGATAGGAGAGGTGCAGAGGAAGGTTAGAGAGGTGATGAGGAAAATGGAAAAGCTTTCTTATGCTAAAAGGGCTTGGCTCAAACATATCATTGGATTGTAGTTTCATTTACAGGGGTTATTTCAGCCAACTCATTTTGTTTATCACTGCTGTGAAATGGTGACGTTCCTCTTTCTTTCAGTTATGATATATTTGCTTAAAAATAGTAATTTCCAACTCAGGGATGAATGAGGTTTTAAACAACTTCAGATTGTTTACTTGTGGTAATCTGATCAGACTGTAAAATACTTAAAAAAAAATTATTGTATTTTTTACAAGACAGACTTGTCAGTCTGTGCTCAGAATCTTTTATCATATATCTTGTATCTTATTTGATCATTTTGTATTATTTACATGTCACAGTCTGGTGTTCCAACAATTTGGGTTTGTTGTGTGGAAAAAATCTGCAGAATGTTTCTTTCTCCTTCCCCCTTTAAAAAAGGAATGTATCTACCTTTACATCACCAATAATAGTCATAAAATCTTTGTTCTACCTTTTCACAAATTCACTTTTTAGAGCAAACCAAGAAAAAGTTTCATTTTGAAAGGCCCTGATAAAAGAATTATTTGAAATGTTCATTTGTGCATTTTTTTTGGCTCAGCTGAACTTTTGAGTAAAGTAAAATGAGGAACCTTTTAATTTTTTCACTGGCTATTTTTTGGTTCTTTTATAATTCTAGTAGTTTTCATTTGCTGAGTCTTATTTTAGGGAAGGCTTTAATCCACTTTTTGGATGAAAGTTCTCCCAAACCAAGGATTATACAGTTAAACTCAGTTGTGTATACTTTTGATGATTGCTGTGACAGAACTAGGCTATTCTGGAAAATGTATGGGGGTTTGGGGATTTTTTTGTCCGCTAGGTATAGTCATATAGTCTTATTTTGTGTGTTGGATATTCTACAGAGGTAGCTTTGGGTTCTTTTAGGGACCACCATTTTAATCACACAGAACTAGCTGAGAAGTTTCTAAATGTTATTTTGTAGCTTTGTGCTGTGAACTGTTTTTAACAGCCATTTTAATATCCAACAAAGTTATGAATTTTATTCCTAGGCATTTCATTTGAAGATGTTTTGCAGGACTCCTAGAGAAATGAGACATCAGGAACAAATTGTTTGCCTTATGCAAAATTATTTTCTTGTGACTAAATAGTTCGTCCGCCACCCCATTGATTCTTTATGTGTCCTCATTATGATATATAACAGTTATGTTTCATCAACATATTTTTCCTTATAGCAAATAGTACATTGAATCAAGTATATTTAAAAATCTGGGATGCCTCTACAGGATTTAGAGGGACCTGTTTTACAAGTCTGGGATTTGTTGCTCTGTGACACTCTGGTTGTATTATGTCTATACTCGCTACGTTTTTTTTCTGAGTATGAGCTTTACAGATTGGAGATTCTGTGAAGAGAGATGGGAAAGGGAAAAGAAGGAAGGATTTCTTTCAAGCTATTCCAGTGTAGGTGATTGTGGTTTAATGATTTTTCCATGCAGATTCTATTGCAGTGCAGGATCAAGCATGGATACGTAACTCATAAAGTTTCTCTTTTTGAAGTGTAATAATATGTACATGATATCTAGTAATGCCTTGCACATTTTGGAGAAGGAAAGAATATGATGGCATGCTGGAGATTACATTTAAGAGATCTGTGGGTTCTAGACTTCTTGCACTGTGGAGAATCAGAGTTTGCTTGTATTCTCATTGAATGGGTGTTCAGTTGAGGACTCTGTTTATTCAGTGCCTGTGTTTTGGCTGTTGCTGTTGGTTCTTGTAGGTTGCAGGGCTCTTTCTCTGAAAGTAGATGAGAGTTTTTTCACTCCTGATTCTTTTTCTGAGAGTATCCCTTATGTATTTGACAGTGCAAGACCACTTCTGTGATAGTTTGATTTCATATCTAACTTTATATAGCTTGTTTAGTGTCAAGACTGTTACGAAAGCAGCACATATCAGTTTTGCTTTATCTTTCTTATGCAGATGATATTCTGTCTTGAGAAACTGAGTGTCTCCCAGATGGAGTATAATTGTGGTAAACTAGTAAACTTATAGCTTCCAGCTGAATAATAAATAAATGCAAGATCAGATCTTGACATGTCTCTGACTTGCTGCTAGATGATCTGGCAGACTGGATTCCGTAAAAGTATTTGGCAAGCTAGTCTCTGTTAGCATGTTAGGAAGCCTGCAACTGAAACTTCTGTCTGATTTCATTCTTGCATAACTTTTTATTTTCAATTTACCATGTAACCTCTATTATAAGCACGGTGTTTAGACAAATAATAGAATTGTTGCTTTTATGTCATTAGTTCCAATCTCATGCATTTCTGTGGAGTATTGTTGTCTCTTTAATCATCTTAGACTTTTAAAGCACTTAAAATATGAGGTGAAGTTTTTTTAGAAAAAATGCCTTCTCTGGTTCTAGCTAAAATGCCTAAAGAATGTTACTGCAAAGATGATGTAAAAAAGGAGTTCCCAACTGGGCATCTCAAACTGCCCTTTTAGTCTTTTCTTGACATACTCTCATGGTCTAAGTAGTTTTTTCTTGTCTGGAATTCTTATGACAAGCCTGCACGATCTCTGGAAAGTGATTGTCCCCCTGTACTCGGTGCTGGTGAGGCCACACCTTGAATACTGTGTTCAGTTTTGGGCCCCTCACTACAAGAAAGACAGCGAGGTGCTAGAATGAATCCAAAGAAGGGCGACAAAGCTGGTTAAGGGTATAGAGCACAAGTCTTGTGAGAAGCAGCTGAGACAACTGTGGTTATTTAGTCTGGAGAAAAGGAGGCTGAGGGGAGACCTTATTGCTCTTTACAACTGCCTGAAAGGAGGCTGTACTGATGCAGGTGTCAGTCTCTTCTTCCAAATGACAAACAATAGGACAAGAGGAAATGGCCTCAAGTTGCACCAGGGGAGGTTTAGATTGGATATTAGGAAAAAATTCTACACTGAAAGGGTTGTTAAGCATTGGAAGACACTGCTGAGGGAAATGGTGGAGTCACCAACCCTGAAGGTATTTAAAAGACGAATTGGCGTGGTGCTGAGGGGCATGATTTAGCAGTGGACTCAGTGTTTGGTTAATGGTTGGACTCAATGATCTTAAAGGTCCTTTCCAATCTAAATGGTTCTATGATTCTAAATAGTTTGGGAGTGTGTTTCCAGCATAAAGAGTAAATATATTTGCAATGTCTAAGGCGCTGTTGCTATTAGTGGGTACATGTTTAACTTGTTTCTTGGTAAAACACTGATGGGAAAGAGAACTGTATTTATCTGTACTCTTAGATGAGTAGACCAGCTGGCGAGTTCCTGTGTTGCTTGATGATCCATCCAGAGGCAGTGCATCAGCTGAGTTATATTAGGGTCACTTTTCTGATTTTTTTTTCAAGTTGACTATTTGCAAAAAACAGGTAATTGTGATTAATTAGGTCAGCTATGTATGTATTTGAGCTTTGTAACAGAGTCCTTAATTTTGAGCAATAGTTTGCTATTACAGTCCTAGCTTTTTCATCTTGCAATGTCAGGTCATAGAAGAATGTCAGTTCTTTTGTTATTCCTTTTGCTATTCTTACCATACAGCATTTTTTCCTTAAGTGAGCTATTAAGTTATATCCTGTTCTTTTTTGGGTTTATCTTTGGTGTAGACTAGCCAACACCGTTCACATGAGAAGCAGCAATTTGTGCAGGTATCACATTGAGGCAATGTTGACAGTTTTTAATTTTGTAATTCAAGGGTTCTTAAAACCTTGCCAGCTGTAGCTATAAACATGTATTTATGTTATTAGCTTTTTTGTCTCTTTCACCTACTATCAAGAAGAGTTTTCATTGCTAACGTTTGAAATTTTTTGCTTTGTGATCTTGGACATAAATTTTCTTCTGAATTCAGATACCAAGTTTTACTTACTCCCAAAGATGAATCTCAACTCTTGCTCCTCCTTCAGTTAAAGAAGTAGTTTTTATGTGAGTTGCATGTATTAAGCATTTTCATTCCTTTGTAATGATGTTTTAATCTTCAAGATGCCATAACTGGAAAACTAAGGTTATAACACACCACTAAAAAGAATCATCAGCTGAGTTTGAAATGTCTATTTAGATCGTTTGTAGCACTGACATCACTATGAACTTGCTACCGAAGCATTTCTTTTTGAGTCTTATCAGTCAGAATTAATCAGTGATTTTTCCCTTAGTTCAGAAATAAACCTCATGAAGAAAAATTGTCCTTACGAACACTGGGATCAATACTCTTGATCTGAGACACACATGTTAAGTTGTCACCTAAATCAACCTACCACTTGCAGGAAGCAAAAGACCTTGCTGCAGATGGAATGCATATTGCCTTTGAAACAGACTTCCCATTAAAACTGCCTCCCAGAACAGCATGCAAACTTTGCTATTTAAAGAACTATTTATTGTTATTTATTGTATCTTGAATAGCTTAGAATGTTCTTGCTGGGAGATCTCTATAATTTTTTAAATCTTATTAATGTTTAGTAGATAGAGAGATAAACTTTTACCAAGAATGTACCTTACTACATGCCAGAGTAGTCCTTTTAGGATCCATTTATGGTAATTTCACTCCATGTTAAAAAACAAAATAAAGTGCTATTAATATTACTTACAAACCATTACTTGCATCAAACATTCTAGAAAGTATGGTTCAACTCTGAGTATGGAAATAAAGATCTCACCCAAGGTTAATCTATTCTTACGTAACTTTTACCTAGTAAGATGTAATTTAGTTATCTAGTTTCTTAGTTTTCTCTTGTTTCTCGTTTTAGCAGACCTGACTTATGAATTCCATGAAATTTGTTTCCTTGGCCTGGTAGAACAAAGAATTTAAAATAGGATGTCACTTTTAATTTCATTTTTGAATGTCAACTTGTCTGCTAGCACATACATATTTTCAGATTTAATACTTGTAATAGAATTGAGCCAGCCAGGGTTTCACAGTCTTGTTTCACAGACTTTAGGTAGGGTTTCTCTACACAGATGCTTTATCTCATGTATAATTATTAGTTTGTGTAATGCTACCAACTGAATTATTTCTATATGTCACCCAAACTTAGCTGCATGCTGTAAAAGGGAATTTAATTTTAAAAACAGGTGTTTTGATACAGCTCTGTACCACAAATAGATACATACTCCAAATCTGCGTGGGTAAAAAATACTGACTATGAAGCTAGGAAGAAAACCCCAAAAGCATAGTATACTGACCGCGGCTTTCTGAAGAGGGTGGCCGATGTCTGTAATTGCACAGAGGACAGAGACCTCCTGTGCATGTTTAAGTGCAGAATCTTCCTGCAAAGTGCCTTTTTCTCTTTTTATAGAAGTACCTTTTTTATCCTTTCATCTTTTTAAAACCTTATTATAGGAAGGTCTGTCGACCTGTTGCTCTAGTTGAAATGTATAAATATTGAGAATATGCTGGATGTTGGCAAACTTAACCTTTGTTGAGGTTTTTCCCTTCAGAAGAACTTCCTTTATGGACAAATCTCAAAAACAGCCTCCTAACTTATGTGACAACTTTTCTCTTCAGAACATGACTACTGGAATGCCAAATATTCCACATCATCTCTTTGTCCATCTAGTGTAGTGAAACACTGCACCAGGCAAATATCAGCTTGCCTCATGTAAGCAAGAGGTTTGCCTTTTCTTCATGCCTCAGAAGCCAGAGCTAGTGAGAAAGCTCTGAGTTGTAGAAGGGCCTAGAGAACCAAAGGTTTGGATTGACGACCAAGTGATGGAGCTAGTCAGAGCTCTAACAGTTGCTGGTACTCAAGGGTGATATCAAACCAGCTGATGTTTTTGTGGAGGAGGTTATGGAGCCTGTCTCGTTGGAAGAGAGGACTTCACTCTCAGCTTTTATATTTTGAAAATTTTAGAGGTGAATTTTTAATCATAGAGATTACAAGTTGTTAGAAGCTTATTCACACTTGACAAAAATGCAGCGGTTTGCAGAGAAAAGGCTATAACTTGGTCTCTGGAAGAACATGGGCAGGAGAGATAGAAAAGGAAAATGGCATATTTCTTGAAGAAAATGCTGTGTTATATTTAGAGTAAACAATATATGTTTAGTTTATTTTTTTAACCTTCTTCTCTGTTCGCTGTGTTCTTATGAATAAAAGAAAAATATTGCCCAAGCTGTTTTATGTCGCTCTATTTATGAGCTGGCCATAGGTCCCGGAAGATAGGCTCTTGTAGCCAAGCTGATTCCAGCTGGACCTACTGATGTAGGAATGTCTGATAAACAACTGTGTGACATAAATAGGTGTTCCAGTCTCAGAACAGGGGGAATCATAAGATTCTCATCTGAGAGATGTGTCTCACTCAAAACATGTCAAATTGAGAGAGAGGTCATAGGTACAGCTCCCTCTGCAAGTATCACACAGGCTCTCTAGCTCTGTTGGAGAGAGGTTTGGCTACAGGCACCTCCTTTGTTTGGATGTTCTGAATAGATTACAAACCTAAATGTGCTTTTTGAAAATCACACCTTTGCTGCTATGTCAGCTGACTCCTACTATTAAAAAAAAAATTAAACTGAGAAAAACAGTTCATGTAAAAATTCTGTTTTTATCATGTATCAAGCTAACAGATATTTACTGATGATTCTTATACTATTACAGAATTCTACACATTTTTCATGAAGCAGTTAAATGCATTGGCATGGCTTAAAAAAAGAACATTGTGGCCTTTTAATTCACTTTCTAGTTACAGTATAATAAAATTTGAATGTTATTGGAGACAGAAATTTCAAAAGTTAAAAAATTCCAAGATTGATAGTTTTGTAAATTGGTTTTAAGTATTTTGAATTTATAACTATCATTATGTTGCTAAATAACATTGACTCTGGAATGACTGACTTCCTTTTGCAGTAATTCAAAAATATTATGACAACTATAGTTTTATATTGAGCATAAAAATCAGTGAGGTAAGTTCAATGAGGTAAGGTTAGTGTTGGAAGTTTTATTAACAAAATCTTTAAGTATTAACACATGACTTACAATTCCCATATGTTTTCCAAAAATTGCTGGAACTGATCTGAATATTAAATTCTGAACTCTGGTCTGGTTGCTTTAAACTACCTCATTCTAGTGGTAGGAGTAGGCAAATGTATAAATTTGAATAAAACACCTCTGAGGCAGTTGGCTGCATTGATAAGATACACACCATCAGAATTCGTTGTGGCATGTAATGCTTCACAAGGATGAGTTTCAAACTGCCTGAGGGATCCGTTTATATCTTGGCTACAATCTCAATTAAAACCTTTTCTAGTGTAGCTTGACCAGTCAGTATTACCAATTTTCTCTTTTAAAGAGCAGCATAATCTGGGCTGGTGAAAAAAAGGAATCAAAGACAAATCAGGATTGATTGGTAGAGATGATGGCTGGATAAGCTGTTGCAGGGGAGGGTGGGAGCTTTATGAAACATGCAGGTGCCGTCTTTCAAGGAATAAGTAAAGGGGAGCAAGTGCATTTGATGCATTCCAGTGTCAGGTAGTTCTCCCATCCTCGTGTGGAAGGATTGAAAGAGCTTGTGACAGTGATTCTGTGAGGGAAATGGTATGAGATGGTTTAAGTTTGTTTTCCTGATGGGAACAGGCAACAATGTCCTGTGTTTATAAACCATCTTCCAATGTTGCTCTCTGTCTATTCCCCTCAACTACAATGTACTCAGTTGCTTTAAACCCCTCTGCTTTTGTCAGTTCTTAAATACTGTAGTAGTAGGAAGAAGACAGTATCCTTTAAAAGTTACCCTTTAAAGAATATAAAGCCTGTTAACTATCAGCTCTATAAGAACATAATTTGCTGAATTAAAATGTAAACTCGAGCAACCATAATACCCAGAGTAACAGGAGTGGGAATGTTGTTGAAATAATGCTTGAAAGTGGAGTTTTCCTCTAAGAAGGGAAAAAGCTAGCTAGCTCGCTCACTAAAGTTTCAGTTGGGTACAACAATGTAAAACACACTAATTGTACAAAATTCAAGTGTCTGCAACTTCGAAATGTGCCCATGTTCTGCTTTATCTGCCTTGACTTTTACATGGGTCACATCCTTTTGAAGGAAATGAATGTATTATACTATGGATTTCCAGGTACAGCCATTGCTTTGAAAAAAATCATGTTTATCACATCAGACTGAAAAATGAGGGACAAATATGACAAGGGGATAGTTCTCATTTTACTGTTGTATTTTAGAATATTGTTTTTTATACTAGCTCTGAAGTGGAGAGTTGGGACATTTTAAAGATGCATGATACCCTTTCTGTACTCAAATAAAAATTTAGTATATTACATTTCCCCAGATACATGCAGATGTATAAATACAGGCACTAAAATCTTCAATAGAAGTGTGATTTTTGATTAACTGAAGTAGTTCTCAAAAGATGGCTGCATAATACACTAAGAAAGCAAACAGTAGCACAGAAAAGTGTCGCCAGCCCTGTGGAGCCTGTAGTGGTCATCAGGAAGGGAGAGAATAATAGCACTAGAGGGCAGAAGACTGGTTCCTGGCTGCAGTGGCAAATATTCACTGCAGTCTCTGCTGGAACAGAGGTGGGATTAGGAGAGGTTACAGTTTGCCTTCTCTATTACCCCAGGTACTGCAGGACACTTGGTGTTTGACTAGTGAATTCAGAATTAGTTAAAAAAAAAATAAAAGCAGCCAAAGCTTTACTTTAAATGTATTTATTTATGCTGGTAAAATAAATAATTCTTAACAGTGAAACACAGTAGTCCTTCTTCATGTTTTACTTCCCTGTGGAGCTCCATAACACTAAAACCACTTTCATAAATGATATATATAATATGGCGTATAAGTTAAACAGTTAACAGTCAGGAACTTCAAGAAATAGACGTCACTACTGAAGCTGGTCATGAGTGGCGGGTGATGACATGAAGATTAATAAAGTTCAACTTCGAATTTGGCAATTTTTGCCACTTACATGAACTTTCCTTTTCTTTCTAAAGTATAACCCAATTCTGAAGTTTTTTCAGGGTGTTCTATATTTCCAGAGCAAGTGACAGAGTTTATTGTATTAAATAGTTGAAATAAGTAGTTGCTGAGGAAAAAGAAGTTAGACAAAATTAAAAAGCAATTTACTTGGATGGAGGTCTTTGAACTGCTTTATGTGTTAGCTATCAGATCTGGTTTTGCTTTATTTTTCTGGAAAATGATGGTCTTCTTCAGATTGCCAAGTTTTACTAGTAAATGTACTGCCAAAGCTCGGGAAAAATAAGTCAAGGACTCTTAAAATTACATACTGTTGAGTGAAAAGCCAAAGAGAGGGGTTTTGTGCACCAGAAATCCTAATCCTTTCTAATATAAAAATATATATCTGATTCTGTAAAATGACCCATATTTAATTTCCTTTTGGATTATATTTAAAATGCCATAGACATAACAGGAGGAGTAACAAAATGGCAGACATTTCTCACAGTGTACTGGCACGTTCCATTTAGAATACTTCATTGTTTCATTATTTTTGGAAGATGTGATTTCACATTGCCATTTTCAGGGAAGAGATAATTTCAAATATTGGCAAATTCAACCTGGCTGTAAGTGAAGTAGTGTATTTTGCTTCTTGTCTTCCACAAGATCAGGAGCTGATTTAACAGCTTTTTGGTTTTACGCCACCTGGAGGTTCATATTTGACTTAGAAAATGATGTCATACATGCTTAGCACGAAACAGATACCACATAGTAAAAGGTCGCATGCAGTTCAGGCTGAGGTAGTTTTATTTCACATTATGAGAAATGTAAAAGTCTTGGTTCATGATTACTGGAGGCAGAAAGAAGAATTTAGGAAAGGAGGAAATGTCTGATATAAGCGCTGTTCTTGTAAACCTCCATATTGCATTCCTGTCCATAGTAAATAAATCGGTACACCTGAGACCACACGCAGTGTACGTTGCCTGTTCACTCTCCCAGACTGGCACTGGCTCAGAGTTCTGGCTCTCTGAAAACTCACAGAGAGCACTGATTTCAGAATGGGTCCTTGCTGTTTATGTTAGTTTGGGGGATCATACAGCTATTCTATCAAAATATCTGGGCTTCATTGAGTAGGTGGATTTTTGAATTAAAGTGCTCTTTGGCTGTTTCAAATAATTTTCAACATTTTTCTCAGTGCAATTGAAGCTGCACTTCAGCCATGCTTTTAAGCTTTTATTTGAAGCTACCAAGGCTAGAAATAAATTCTTAAATTAAAACCAAGATAGTCTCATACTAAGAACAAGCTCCAGTGATAAGTGGGGCTCTAGGCAGAAGTTATACTGCTTACATCTAAATATATTCAGATCTTAAGTCCCTGTGCAATTTCTTATGGAAAAATGCAATTCACCTCAACCACAGGAGTGGTCATTATAAGTGTTAAAATGTTACCATGGAGCTGAAAGAATTGGTCCTGTGTGTCAACTATTTACATGAAGGCTTGAGGAGTAACCTATTTATGGCATTAACAAGAAAACAATCTGTTTCTGCACCTAGAGTCAATCCAGACAACTCTGAAATACTAAGTGCTGGTACTCTGTGGCACAGTCAAGGTCATAACCTTTGTGCTAACTTGAAGGTCTTCGTGTGGCCGGCTTGAATGCTACCAGTGAAAGGAAGGATGGAGTTTGCGGCTCTGTTGCAGAATTCTGAGTGTGTTTCTCTTTGATCTGAAAGAAAACCATCTTCTCTTGAACCTCCAGGTTGTATTTGTGTCTTTGTTTAGGGAATAGAAATAATGTATTAGTTGTGTTATGAGCTGTCTAGTGGTGAAAGGAAATGCAGAAAGATTCAGTCAAGTGGTGCTCTTTAACAGCTGTGTGAGGGCAGGATTGGGGTCTGAGAAACTGGAGTGGACAGGGCTCTGCTCCCCTTTCCCACGCAGGTTGTCACTCACAGACTTGGACTTCAGTGCAGTCTACTCATCTTCTCAACCCTCCTTGTGCTCCCAGGTTTAAATGCCTAAAATCCCCATTTCCGAGCTGAATTTAGTGAGCTGTGATGACAGGGTGTGTGGAAAGAAATTTGTGAAGAAGACTGAGAATTGTCTGCTCGGCCCTTAGGATGGAGATCGAATGGGTAGAGAAGACTACTAACTCAGAAACTGCCTGGTTCAGCCAAGCAGGGCAGAACTATATCAGCACATGGAAGCTGCTGTGCTATCCCAGTCCCTAGGGAATGGTATCAGTGCTTTGTTTCTCAGCGCCTCTCATCACCTACAACTCCCTTTGGCTTCAGGCATTAAGGTTCTGCCTAGTGGCAGTTGGCAAGTGAGACTTTCAGTGCCTGACTGAAGAAAACCCCTTTTGGAGCTCCTGCTGCAGTGTTTGGAAGAGCTTCTCAGCTGCAGCTTAAAGGCCCAACAGAGATTTTTGTGATTTGACTTAAGGGATTGCTTTCAGACATGAAGCAAATAAGTGCTTAAGTATAAAGAGGATGTGGTAATGAGTTTCAGATGAGGTCTTTTATGTTTATTAAAAGAGGTCTGAAAGTTTGCTGCTATTACTATTTCTTGTTTTCTAAAATGTCATCTTTGAATCTCATACTGCACACTGGTTACAAACTGCAAGATCCTTTTACTGTAATATTGTAAAAAAGTCTTAAAAATAAAATAAATCCAGTGGAATATAAATCTTTTTTTTCCAGTGTATAGAAAAGCAATGAGCCATTTTAAGAGCAGGGAGAACATGCGTTTTGAGATCCAATAGATCATCTAAATTGGTCCCAAACCAAGTTTTAAAATGGCACTGCAAAGACTTTTGCTTTGAATAAATTTAGCATTACAAAACTCAGAATATAAGAAAAAATAAATTATATTTGCTGATTTTTTTTGTACTTTACTAATATTCTGATTAACTAGGGAAAAAAGCGCTTAATACATATGAACCTTTCTGACTATTCCAACTGCAGAGCGTAAATATGCTAAACTAATATTTATACCCTTTTAGTTACTTCCATCTAGCTTTTCATTATGAATAAACTTTATGAATTTCTAGATAATGTAAACTTTAAACCCTTGTTCTTTATTTTATGACATTTGCATGTTTGAAATTTGGATTACTGAATCTAAAAATTCTCACTTGCCTAACTTCCTGCAGCTCGCTTGTAGGTGGAGAATTATTCTAGATTGCCACATCATATATTTTCAGCCCAGACTTTGTCTTCTCAGTGGTGTCCGTTGAAGCCAAAACAAGCCTGTGTGGGTCCACTTAATGTGAACACCTCCTGGTCACAGAGCTGCAGAAGAAAACAGTATCAGAAAAAAGGCCTCTGTTCAAGGAAACCTCCCATTGTAATAAGGAATGATTGCACTCTCTTTAAGTTAGTTCTTTACTTTGCGTGAAATGATAATCTCATTCTAATGGCTTGCAAACCTTGAAAATATTCTTCATGCCCACACTGCCACTTCTGTGTGCTTTCTGTGCTGCAGAGCATCTTTCTTTCTCTGGGTGGAGTGGACAAATTCTCTGGGCAAATGTAGATGTAGATCGTTACCAGTATTTTAGTATCTCCTCTCCTGGACTCTAAGTTTCAATGCGTTAACCTGCCTCTGGAAAACTGAAATATTTCACTAGAATAAACTCCTTCATTTCCGTAGCCCAGGCTTGAATTTGTGAGCTTGAGACTGCACAAGAAATGCAGAATTGAATCCATAATGCTGAACACTAACAATGGGTTGGTTTTGTTGATCTCTTACGATGTTTAAAAGTGCTGACAAAATTTCATGAGTATACTATATTTTCTTGTATTATTTTATTTACAAAATAGCGCCAATAATATGAGGCTCACAAAAAAAAAAAAGACAAAAAAAACCAGTGTCTCCTTTGGTCTTTTAAAACTTAATATATGATGAAATCTGTTTTTTTTTTTTAACCCAAAAATATCCCAACCCAGTATTCTATGCTGTGCTGCCTGTGAGCTGCTCAGTGATTCATTTGTAACTGCACTAGGAATTTGGAGCTGTGAAGGAGGATTGTTATATCTGCTTGAAAGTAGTTACTTCCCTATCTTGCTCTTTGTTTCTTCCCGTTTTGACATTTTTTTTATGTGTTTCCACCTGGGTCCGTGTGTATGTGCCTACTGTTCTGCTCATGTCTCTCTGTTCACATTGTGCATACTTTCCTGTTCCTTGGTTACACTACCAAAGAGCCAGTTCCCTCTTTCTCAATGTCATTGAACAGGTACCGTCATTTAGATTTTCCTTTTTGTTTCACTTTGTTCCTTACTTCACAAAATGTTTTTCTCTTTGCGATAATATTAATGCTGCTGTCTTTGAAGGTGGCTGCTGCTTACTCACCCCTCCCCGCCTTGTAATGGAGGACAGACAGCTATTTTTCCTCCTTATTTCCAAATGCTTTTATAAGTGTCCAAGCTTTTAATTGCAATTAGCAGTAGAGCTGGTTATAGAAACAACTGTATACAAATAGTAACCAGTATCAAGTGATCTATGGATTTTTTCCAGACCACCAGCAAGTATTTGCCTGGCCATGATTTGAGAACTGTTTGAATTGCATTAAGAGCTTAATAAAATTGCATGCTTGAGCATTTATACAGCAAGAAATGAGAAAATCAAAGCTACACACGCCTTCAGGGCTGTTAGAATGCTTTTGATTTTTTTTTTCCTTTCCTTTTTTAAATTTTTTTTAGAGTTTCTAAAGAAAAAGAGCAGTTATGTAATGCAGAGCAATTTGGTGAAGTTCTTTATTAATACATTTGTGCTTAGGAAAATACTTGGAATATCCCTTATTTGGGTTGACAAGGCTTTGTGCTTACTACAGAAAAGTACAGTACGGCCCATTTGTTAAGGAACTGATGTGATATACACTGGAGAAAAGTGAAGAACCTGATCATTTCCCTATTTGCCATGTCTTTGTTTAATAATTCTGTTTCTAGATTACTGATCTGTTGCCAAACCTGCGTAGTGATTGTAGTATCTGATTGCCCAGTTCATGGCTTTAATGGGCAAATACAGGATATATAACACTATTTTCAATGAGTTATACATTTAATTAGTCAAGATGATTATTATTTTTTTAATCCCTCGTGCATCTGTTAAAGTAGGACTGTTTTAATGCTATTTCATGTTTTGAATATTCTACTTTTTCTATTCACGGTTTGGTGCGAAAAGTGCTTTCATTTTTTTATTGCCTTTTAACAAGTAAAAGAATGTCTTAGTCCGAGATAAACTTGGAAAATCTAGATATATAAGAAATAAAACATTTCTTAAGTGATGAAAAAAAGAGGATTAGAAAAAAAAGTGCTAATGTTCTATACTAAAATCTAAATAAGTTTGATTTACTTACTGTAGGTTGATGCCTTGCGGTTACGATTGGAAGAAAAAGAAACTTTTCTGAACAAAAAAACAAAACAACTTCAAGACCTCACAGAAGAGAAAGG